>JAVMKO010000002.1:105052784-105284912 GCA_032164245.1 Sternotherus odoratus
CTGGATAATCGAGAGTCTACTGTACTTGCTTTAGAGCATGTGCATTTTTTTTTTTGGCACAAATCTGCATCAGTCTAGTTGATAGGAAGCCAGAGTAAGACAGAACATCATTCCATTGCTCTTTCTGTGCCTTCAGTCTTTGTTTGTGGACTTAAGCTTAGGAGGGATTGACCAAAGATGAGCAACTTCAGGTATGTGCATAACGTAGCTGAAGTTGGCGTATCTTTGTCTGACTTACCTGCCATCCTCATGGTGGCGGCAGTCAGCGGCACGCTCCTCCATCAACTCCAGCTTGTGCCTTGCGGCAATCTGGAGTCCCGGAGTCGATCGGGGTGCTGCTGGCGATCGATTTCTCACGTCTTAACGAGATGCGATAAATCGATCATCAAAAGATTGATTTCTACCTGCCGATCCAGTGGGTAGTGAAGACCACCCCTAAGAGAGTAGCACAACTACGGCTATCTGGGCACTACGGACCTTGCAGTGGCACAGCTTCGCTGCTGTAAAGTCTCCCGGGTAGCTTCTTTTATGCTAGTGAGGAAGAGCTCTCCCACCGTAATAGTTAAATCACCTCCAATAAACAATGGTAACTATGTTGGCAAGAGAGCATCTCTCACCGAAATAGCGCTGTTCACACCAGCGCTTTTGTCGGGTATTTTTCACACCGCTAACCAACAAAGGTTTTGCCAACCAAAGTGCTAGTGTAGACAAAGCTTCGGTTAACTATTTATTGTGCCGGGCGGTGCTCGACCCCTGGCTTTGCCTCAGGCCCCACTCCCGCTCCACCCCTTCCCTCAACACCACACCCCCACCCTTTCCCCACTCCATCTCTTCCTACCCTGCCTTTTCTCATCCTGTTATGGCCCTCCCCCGATTGCGCCACATCTGCACCTCTCCTCTCTCTCCCCAGTCTTCTGCACATTGCGAAACAGCTGACTGCAGCAGGGAGGGAGTGTGGGGAAGGAGTGGGAAGAGCTGGAAGAGCTGGGGGCCCACTGGTGGGCAGGAGGCAGTGGGGGAGGGGGATTTGGTGATGGGGGGCTGCTCAGCACCTACCATTTTTTCCGTGTTGGTGCTCCAGTCCCAGAGCACCCACAGAGTCGACGCCTATGCCTAGGTTTATATGTTAGGTATTTTTTAAGTTCCCGTGTTTTTTTAAAGCTCACATATTGGCAAACCTGAGAGATTGGGTTGGGAGGTTTTAAAATGGTGAAAAAAATAAGAAGCCGCTGTCATGGTTGGATTGAGAGTAATAAAGAGTGGGTGAAGCAGAGCATTCTGAGTTGGTTTTTTTTTTATTTCAGCTGTCAAACTTCCCATGTAGAGACTGCCACTGACAGCCAGGTTTTAATTGGAAGGATTGTCAGCTTGATTGAATCTGCTATTGGAACGCATGCCTGTGGGGGGTTCACTAGAGGATGGTAATCTTTATCAGGAGTTTGATGAGCTGTCTCTAGGGAGACATCGGAACCACACAGGCAAGGAGTGTGGTGTACGTGTGTGCGGTATTACTGAAGATCAAGTGGGAAGGGAAATTGACTGACTGACTTTTTTTTCTTCTGAAGCAGGAAAGAAAATAACGTTCTTTGGGCTACATCTTGCTCTGCACTTGGTTTGGGGAAATATAGGAGGTTGGTGAGTGGAAGAGATTGTAGGAAGCGCTGACTTTCCAAGTACAGGCAGGCAGTCAGGCTCTCTGCCTACCTTTCAAAGGAGTGCTGGGGTGGACCCTGCCTCGTATGCTGCTCCCAAGCCAATCAGAGCATGACTAACTGGCTGCAGTCAACATCACATGCCAGCTGTGGGCACCCATTCCTCCATTGCAGAGGAAACGTACAATGCACCTAGTGATGATGTGGGGGTAACAAGAAGCATTACTGTTACTGATTGGCTTTCTGCTTCCAGTGTGGTGCCTGGTTAGAGCTGATGTAAACACGAGCCAGAGCAAACCATTTGCCGTGCAGAGCAAGAAGTTTTAATGGTCCTGCAAAACCCCAGAGCAATGGTACTTATTTTTGAGTGTCATCTATTGGCATTTTATTAGCTGTTTACATCTGTTCAGACATATTATTTATAGAGTCTCATTCCCTCATAACTGTTCCTCCACAGGACAAGAAATCACCCTTAAAAATCACAGATCAGAGTAATGGTTGTCATAATGATCAGTATAGATTTTTGTTTGTATTACAGTATCAGTTAGGATCCCCAGTCACAAATCAGAGCCTCATTTTGCTAGATGCTCTACAAACACAGAACATAAAGATGGTCCCTGACCACCAAAGCTTCCTAGTGAAGGAATACATAGATCATGGATCAGTAATAGAAATAATGCACATTTTCCACAAAAAAATCCCATTTTGTCCCATCAAAATTCAATACGTTTTTTATGTTGACATTTTGAAGTTCAAACTAGTTTGGCCAGCTCAGTAGCTAGTTGGAAACCAGGTTGAATCTTTCACAAAACGTTCATACTTGATTTTTTATTTCTTCTGAAATTCAAAATGTTGACAAAAAATTTCATAGCAAAACCTAAAAATTCTGAACGTTTCAACCAACTCAACAATAAAGCTGGCTAATAATTGATATGGCCTGGCAAACCATCTGCCTAGAACACAGTTACATTCACTATGGAACACTGATTCTGTAACAGAAATATTTCAGCTGGGTCAGGTGGATGTTGTGGCTGTGGGGAGGAATGGGTCTGTAGCTTCATTGTATCCAGCTGAGCTTCTGTCTGTAAGCCAAGACCTTGGCTAGTTTAAAATCAGTATAGATCAGTGATGGCAAACCTTTTTGAGCCCAAGTGCCCAAACTGCAAATCAAAACGACGTGTTTTTTTTCAAAGTGCCAACACCCCCGCTCGACTCGGGACCCCCCCCCCCGGCCTCAGCAGCGCGGCTCACCCCCCCCCCGGCCTCAGCAGCGCGGCTCGCCCCCCCCGGCCTTGCCTCCCCTTGCCTCCCCCCCCTTGCCTTGCCTTGCCTCCTCCCCCCTTGCCTTGCCTCGCCTCCCCTCCCCTTGCCTTGCCTCCCCTCCCCTTGCCTCCCCTCCCCCCCCTTGCCTTGCCTCCTCCCCCCTCCCCTTGCCTCCCCTCCCCTCCCCTTGCCTTGCCTTGCCTTGCCTCCCCCCCCTTGCCTTGCCTTGCCTCGCCTCCCCCCCTTGCCTTGCCTCCCCTCCCCTTGCCTTGCCTTGCCTCCCCTCGCCTTGCCTTGCCTCCCCTCCCCTTGCCTTGCCTCCCCTCCCCTTGCCTCGCCTCCCCTCCCCTCCCCTCGCCTTGCCTCCCCCCCCTTGCCTTGCCTCCCCCCTTGCCTTGCCTTGCCTTGCCTCCCCCCCTTGCCTTGCCTTCCCTCCCCCCCCTTGCCTTGCCTTCCCCCCCTTGCCTTGCCTTCCCTCCCCCCCTTGCCTCGCCTCGCCTCGCCTCGCCTCGCCTCGCGCCGCGCGTCGCCTCGCCTCGCCTCGCGCCGCGCGTCGCCTCCTGCCTCGCGCCGCGCGGCACCTCGCCTCGCCTCGCGCCGCCTCCTGCCTCGCGCCGCGCGGCACCTCGCCTCCTGCCTCGCGCCGCGCGGCACCTCGCCTCCTGCCTCGCGCCGCGCGGCACCTCGCCTCGCCTCGCGCCGCCTCCTGCCTCGCGCCGCGCCTCGCCTCGCCTCCTGCCTCGCGCCTCGGCCCCGCCTCCGCTCTCCTTCTTGCCTTGCCTCGCCTCCTGCCTCGGCCCCGCCTCCGCTCTCCTTCCCGGGCTCCGGCCGTCCTTTCACTTCCTCCTCCACCGCCCGCCCGCCTCTTACTGACCCCGCCCCTCTGCTCCGGCGTTTTGACGGCGTGCCCACAGAGACGGCTCGGCGTGCCGGCAGCGGCACGCGTGCCACGGGTTCGCCATCACTGGTATAGATAGAGCCTTTGACTTCAGAGGTGCTACATGAATTCACACCACCTAAGCTTGCTGCACTATTGGAAGGCACTCCGGTACTATACTGATGAAGGCACTCCGGTACTATACTGATGAGTGCAGTATAAGAACCTATATAGACTACAATGGGATCTGGACATGTGTTTGTTTATTAGCACCAATCACATGCGTTTCTAAATGCCCTAGTCGTAGGATTTGTGCAGATTTCACCCTTTATAAATTATTAATTCTAATTGTAATACTGGTTGGATATGATGGTTACTTTGCCATGATTTCCACAGACACTAAGGCACTGGCAAGTCAAAGCTACTCTGGTTTTCATTTTTAGATAACCTTTTCTCTCCACTCCTGCTCCAATTTGTATAACTGTTATGAGTTATTTGCAGATACCACCAGTAAATAATATGATTGATTACTCTGTTTTCTAGGCAACCTATAAAGAAGATTTTTAAAAGTATGCCCCCCCCCTTTTTGCTACTTCATGATATATAAAGATTCCCCTTTGTTTTCTTTTTATGACAGAAATATCAGGATTATCAAATTTGTTCCCTCTGGAGTTTTCTGGAGGAATCTTTAGAGAACTAGAGAATTTTTAGGGTTGCCAATTTTGGTTGGAGGTATTCCTGGATGTTTCATCTCATGACATAATCTTTAATTAAAGATTAATCTTTAATTCCTGGAGGCTCCGGGACAGTCCTGAAGGGTTGGCAGTCACTAGGTAACTGTTTTTACCACTCCTGATTTATGGGTGGAGGAATTGAATCCTTCAGGATTGGAACTTTTCTCCTAAATCTTTGTCAGGTGTTTGTTAAATAGAGATTAGCATAAAAATAATGTAAAACAGTCTGATTAAATATGGAGAGGTAATTTGAGCTGTCTACACACAAATTAACTCCCCTTGAGCTGGCTGAGCTTAAGTGAGAGTGGCTATGCCGAGAAATAACTTTTGTGCAAAATCATGTATGTTGTTAGAACTTTTGGGGGCACTGCTATGGTTCTTAGCACTGCAGTAAGATGAGCCACTCTATGAATTCTTTCTCACCAAACATTAGGAGAACTTGTCTGTCCTTTCTGGGCACATGCGGGGAATTGTGGGAAGGCATTTGGAGGACTATCAGCACTTGAGTGGGACTAGCCTGCGTCCACACTGGAGAGTGGTTGTGTTGGCAACTGTCACATTGTGCTCACTCAAGTTTTTGCCTCACTCTTGTGCCAGCCAACGTGAGTTAAAAGCACCATGGTACTTGAGATAGGGGCAACATTCAAAGTGTAACTTGAGTTAAGTTGGTAATGAAGACAAGCCCTAAAAATTCCTCTCCCTCTGCATTGCTCAGGTGTTAGTTTCTTGTCACTTGTGATCTCAGAAGTCTCCCAGGGAATGTTCAAGCAAAAGAAAGCAAGTCAAGACTTGATATTTAGAATGGAAACCAAGCTGAAGAAAATCAAACATTTTAAAAAGAATGTGCCAGGCCTTCTTTATATATCATAAACAGAGCAAAAAGGGTATAAAGTGGAGGGTTTTTGTTCTCCCCAGCTCACCTGTAAGATTATTTTACTGAGGCTGAAAAGTCACTTTAATCTTACAACTTGTCTATGGTAACCTGTTAGATCTCAGCACTGTCTGTTAATCCATATGCACTTCAGGCTGCAGTTGATCATATTGTACTGCGAGGACAACACTGTTGCATATGCTCCATGGGCATGTGTGTGGACACATTCTGGCTAGGTCTGCACTATAGCTTCTGTCGGGAAAATGTATGTCGCTCAGGGGTATGAATATTTCACCCCCATCAGAGACACAAGGTACACTAACTTAAGTGCTCATGTGCACAGCTAATGTGTTGGCAGGAGAGCTCTCTCCTGTCAACATAGAGCAGGGGGTTCTCAAACTGGGGGTCGGGATCCCTCATGGGGTTGCGAGGTTATTACATGGGGAGGGGGGTCATGAACTGTCAGCCCCCACCCCAAATTCTGCTTTGCCTCCAGCATTTATAATGGTATTAAATATATAAAAAGTGTTCTTAATTTATAAGGGGGGGTCACACACAGAGGCTTGCTGTGTGAAAGGGGTCACCAGGGCAAAAGTTTGAGAACCACTGTGAGCGTCTTCACTAGATGTACTGCAGCGACTCAGCTGTATCGGTACAGCGCTGCAGCACTGTATGTGTCAGTCTCTTTCTCTTTTGTTGCGTTAGTACTCCCTGGACTCCCCTGCATTGGCTGCATCATTTATTAGCATGAGAGTGAAAAAGTGTTGACCCAGTTCTTTAACACAATAGCGTGGATTTATTAGGAGCAGCTTTTAGCTTTGGATCACGAATACTGGCTGAGTCCCCACACTCGTTTGCAAAGCCTGCTCAAGGGGTCTTCAACTTGTAAATGCTATTTAAAGTAAGGATCATTTTCTGTATCTAGTGCTTTGATTATGAGTAGAAAAAAAAGGCCGGAATATTTTTCTCACCTTTATTTCTCCAGACAGGCATACTGCTACAATCCAAGTTTAGACACCAAATGCCAGACTGGGCTTTACCTGTAACTGTTAAAGGCACATGAATTAGTTCTTAAGACTACTTCGGTTGACTTGATGAACTAACCCTTTTTCACTTGTGATGCTCATAGCCTGGAATTTTGTGCCCTCTCTATTTGAGTCTCATATCTCTAGGACCTGACAGATCTGAGGAAAACAATAGCAAGTTTACATCAGGTGATTGTTTTATCCAATAAACTGATGGGGATGATTCTGACAGAGACACTCCTGAGAGAAGAGTCTCCTGTTCTTTGCAAGTTACTCGCATCTCAGACCTGACAAACTCATCACACCAAACACATCTTACAATATATTTTTCCATAAAGAGTATCCTATAAGGTATCTACAGCTCATAACTTGCTGAGATTCATAATAATTGTGTGAGGAATGTAAGGGTAATATTTGAGGAATAATGTATTTGTAAATGAAAGTATGCTTTATGGACTTGGAATAAAAATTAATCACTAGAGGATAAAATGTGTCTTGGTGATGGCACATTCAGGCAGGAAGGATTTGTCATCCCACCCTCTTTAGCTGGTAATGCAAATCAAGTCTCAATTGTTTAAACTTGCACAATGCTAAATATATGCTTAAAATGCTACAGAGGTGCAACTGTAGTGCTTTAGTGTAGACACTATCTATGCTGACAGGAACAGCTCTTCCATTGGTGAAGGCTCTCAACCTCCTCAAGAGGCAGTAGCTACGTTGACAGAACAATTCTTCCACTGACCTGGTGCTGTCTACCCCAGGTGTTAGGTTGCTATAGCTATGTCTCCTAGGAGTGTGGATTTTTCACCCCCCAGCCCCCTGAGATGTAGCTATACCCATGTAAATTCCTAGTGTAAATCAGCCCTTAGACTTTCAATGAAAAATCACAGAGGCAACTGCTAATAATCGACACCACTTACAAGTAAAAAAAGAACAAGGGATCACCCTGAAAAAGACCCAGTATCACGCAGAGGAGGGACAGATCTGGATCCATTCACAAACCCTTGTAGAGTGGGGGTGTTTTCATGAATGTTTGAATCCTTGTTCTTGTGAAACCAATGCTTTAACAAGCATTTTTTGGGGGGAGGGAGGAACCTACTTTGCTAGTTAGGAAAGGCAGCTATTAATAAGTATAGACCCAGGTGTGTGTGTGATGTTGTTTTGTATTGTAACCATTTGTTTCCACCGCTTTCTCTCATTTCTAGTTAAATCTTTATCCTTTCTTAAAGTAAACCAAAAGTAAGTTTAGCTAAGTGCTCACAAGTGCTGTGTGGTTTCCAGGAGCAGTGGTTTAAAATACAGTTGGTAAATTGGAGCACATTGCATCTTTGAGGGTAGAGGATCCGTTTTTGCTACACTTTCTAAATCCATTACTTCCTTTGCTATACTCTTCAGGCTAGCCAAGAACCCAATCCTGGGCTGGTTAATTGCCACTCTGTCAACCCTGCAGGATTAGGCACCAAAACAAGAGGTAAGGCAATTAGTTTGTTTTAGGATTCATGCAGCAATCAGACATCATACCACCTTTTCTCAATATGTTCACTCATGCCATTTCCCTCTCACAAACAGTATAAATCCAGTGAAGTTGGGTAAATATCGCCAAATTAAATATACCAGACCAGAAGATTTTGAAAGCATCCAAGCATTGATTGCATCTGATTGAAAGAAATACAGTGGGTATCATCTGGCCTGAACTTTGAAACTCTGTAGAGAATGAATTTCGACTTGGAGAACAGTGGCAGTTTTGATAAATGCCTTGCAGCTAAAGCGTCCGTGGGCTAAAGCAAATGAATGAATGTTGGACTCAAATGCAGTATCCAGAAAGCAGTGCAACTGTTAGGTTTACAGTGATGCCTACAGGGATTGTTTATCTTAGTGTGCCTTAGAATTTGAACTTCAGAATGCCTGGCTTTCTTCAAGCATGATTGTCAGAGCTTATGTGGCTTGCAGCTCTGAGCTCAGCCTGCAGGTATCTAATTTATCTTTCTCTCTCCTGACAGTGGAACTGTTATACTATGCATATGGCAGGCCTGTCTCCAACAGTCTTTAGCCTTTAGTCATGGCTACGAACAGGAGAGTGCTATATTCCCTACTTGAGAGATGTGATGCTGCTTCAGTTGCAGATCAGTGGAGATGCTTGGAGCTAGAGATCTCCCTCCCCACCACCATCTGTTTGGGCCAGATCCAAAACCCACTGAAGTCAATGGGAATCTTTCAGTTGACTTTGGATCAAACTGTGTGGGGATTTTCTGTGAGGGCCTCTCAGCTTTGACATCCATTTCCCATCCTTTGCTCTGAAAGGGCTAAACTGTAGGGCAGGCAGCAAAGCCCGCTATTAGCTCCAGCTTTCTGGGGGAAGGTGCAGTTGCCTTGGTGTGCATGTTTTCAGAGGGGCACAGGTCTCTGAGAGAGAGTGGAATATCTTTTCTGTGATTACTGGGTATTACTGTTGTACTTATTGGTCATGCTTCTGGGCCCCAGCTCAGCAGGGTTCTTACGGAGATACCTAACTTGAAGAATGTGAGTTGTCCCACAAATTTCACTAGGATTATGTGCATGCTTAAAGGTAGGCATGTGCTTAAGGATGTGGCTGAATTGGGACCTTATAGAATGTCAATAGCCAGGGTAGGCACCTTTTGGTTGTAAAATATGAAATAAATTGTGGTATATACACTACCACGTTTTAAAGGGGTTCTATTGGAGGAGAGATGGTGTTAGAAATCCGGATAACTGATCATTCAGAAATTCTCTCATTGGAATCCAGGGAAAGATTCTTATTGATTTCAGCAGGTGCTGGACTGGACCCTACACTAGAAAGTGAGCAGAGTATTAATATCAGGTGCTGTCATAAGTGTGAAGTGCTTGAGAGTTGTTGTTTTACCTGCATGGGGTTAACTGAACCTGAGAGGGAGTGACGTAAGAGCTCCCGTTCCAGGGACAGAGGGGGAGGGTTAGTTTCAGTTCTCTTCGGTCCCAGCTCTGGGCAACTCCCCAGCTCTTCTCTCTAGCTATGGAGAGACAACTTCCTACTTTTCCTTCATAAGCTTTAAGTAGACTAACTGTAAATAGCATTTTGATCTCATAAGTTTGTACTTAGAGTATCACTAACCTACTCAGAGAGAGGTAAAATCTTGAGGGAGGGGTTAGAAAGCTTTATATCTGTAAAGTGTATTAGCTGTAAGTTCTTCTCTTTTCTTTATTAAACCTTTTTTTGTTATAAAAAGCATTTGGTTATTCCCTTAAAGTAGTCCTAGCTTTGAATTTGGCAGGCACAGCTCGTGAGCCAGTGTGCTGCGTCTCTCTCTCTTCCTTCATGCTAGAAGGGGGAGGAGGGGGAGCAGTCTGTGAGTGTCCCAATCTCTCAGGGAGAGGGAGGGGAAGTTTGGGGTGTTTATGTGCCCCCCTCCAGGGAATTGGAGATTCACATGAATGGTGGCAGTGGTACCCCAATTTCCCAACTGGTAGAGTGTGGGTTTTGGGGTGGGGGAAGGAAATAACTTAGGCTGGGAAAGCAGCTTGCAATTATTTGGTCTTGTATGAGAGACCCCCCTGTCCTTTACCCTAGTGTTCAGAGTGGGGAGAGGAGATCTCTCTACCACAGGTGCCAAAAGTTGTTACCAGACAATTGCTGTCCAGCAGAAAACAAGTTTGTTGATCTCAGTCCAATTTGCAGAAAGCGAGGTTGTACATCACAAGAGCCACCACCGCAATTGGTATTAGCAGGCAATATTAGCAGAGGTGTTAGGGACTGAAAAGGCCTGAAGAGTTGGACTACCTCTCTGCCAGGGCTTGTCTGCACTAGAAAATTAGACCATGTTAGAGTACATACTTAAGGATTCATGTTAGTAAACTATATACAGGGCTCTACCAAATTCACGGCGCTGAAAACTCACCAGGGACTGTGAAATCTGGTCTTTTGTGTGCTTTTACCTTATACTGTACAGTTTTCATGGGGGGAGACCAGCGCTTTTCAATTTGTGGGTCCTGACCCAAAAGGGAGTTGCAGGGGGGGTTGCAAGGTTATTTTAGGGGGGGGGTCACGGTATTGCCACCCTCACTTCTGCGCTGCCTTCAGAGCTGGATGTCTGGAGAGTGGCAGCTGTTAGCCAGGCGCCCAACTCTGAAGGTAACGCCCAGCCAGCAGCAGCACAGAATTAAGGGTGACAATACCATACCCTGTCACCCTGACTTCTGTGCTGCTGCCTTCAGAGCTGGGAGGCCAGAGAGTGGCGGTCGCTTAATGAGGGCTCAGATCTGCAAGCAGCAGCCCAGGATAAGGGTGGCAACACCATACCATGCCGTCCTTACTTCTGTGCTGCTGCTGGCGGTGGCTCTGCCTTCAGAGCTGGGCTCCTGGCCAGCAGCCACTGCTTCCCAGCTGCCCAGCTCTGAAAGCACCAGCAGTAGCACAGAAGTAAGGGTAGCAGTACTGCAAATCCCCTATAATACTCTTGCAACCCCCCTTCCCCCCAGCTGCTTTTTGGGTCAGGACCCCTACCATTATAACACCCTGAAATTTCAGATTTAAATAGCTGAAATCATGAAATTTATGATTTTTAAAATCCTATGATGTGAAATGGATCAAAATGGACTTCATAGGGCTGAAGACAAACTCCTAGAGGGTTATAGCTCATGCTACACCTGTTTGGGTAAAAAAGAGGACTTTGATCTCTTGGGCTCTCAATACGCTTCACAAGCACTAAGTTCACACACAAGCAGAAGAAAAAGGAAACATACATTAAAAAGAAAAATTGCTACTGATAAATGATTTCATTTAGTTATGATCTAAAGAGAGAGAATTCTTTTAACTATCATCATGGAATCTATAACTCAGTATGCTCTTATTGTGATCCTATCTAATGTGATTATCAGCTGGGAAGGGAAAACTATTTATTTTGTGCCCCTTGTCTATTGCTTCATTTCCCATCACTTGAAGAAAATGAATTCACCAGAATAACTGAACCTAACTGTTTAGTTCTGTGGGCCCCAGAATCACTTCTTCAGAAAATCATGCTTTGTGTGTGTGAAAGCAAGTAGTCTAAGAGTGACAGGAAAACAGAGTAGCATTGCCACAATTAAAACTCATTTGAAAAGCATTTTTTCCTTAGGTACCTGTGAAATTACAGTATCCTGGGCCCTGTGCAAATTATGTTAGCATTGAATCCCTTCTTTGCTCCATTCTTTGAGCTTATTTACAGGTAGGGATTGACCTAGTTTTAGTATAAGTCATTCAATAACCCCAGAGCTGGAGAATTCTCTTATGTATTAGACTGGCTGTCTTGTACATTAAATCAAGCTGATTCCAGCTCAACTACCCACTGACCTATACTGGTGAAGTATGTGTATGTGTTGTAGATTTATTTTAAATTAGATCTCTCCCTTTTAGATTTATTGAGATGATATTTGTAAGTAAAATATCTATCTATCTATCTATCTATCTATCTATCTATCTATCTATCTATCTATCTATCTATCTATCGGTGTCTGTGTGTGTGTGTGTGCATGCGCACACACGTTTGATTAAGTTTCTCTTCTGGTATCAGTAAGACTCCGTCAATGTCAGATGAAGCACAGAGCTCTAATGAGAACGGGAACTCTGTCATCGAACTAATAAGGTTCTCTAAAGCAGAGGTGAGAGAGGCTGCTTTACTTGTGGGCATATTTTTTTCTTGTTCTGAAACAATAGGGAATCTTGCAGTAAACAGCCATCACGCTTTCAGTGCTAGTGGTGTAAATGAAAAGCTCCTTGAAGAAGATTTTTGCATTGGAATCAAAAGCTGTAACTGAGCACAAAATAACCAAATCCTACAGTCCTTATTCAGACAAATCTCTGACTGCAGGTCTGTGGCAGTATATTTGGAACAGCGTCCAAATATTTCTTACTGGTCACCTACTCCTGATGACTTGAACAAAACTTACTTCTGATGGTTGTGGGATAAATTCACTCCCTTCCACTCCCAATCATTCCTATTAAAATTAACCAGAAGTATCAAGTGAATTTCTGATTCTGAGGGGGAGATGATTTATTTTCTTCTCTTCTGTGTTTTAGAGTGATTAGGGCATAATTAAGATAAGACAACAAAGGACGGAGAATGATGATAAAACTGTATGGGTTTACTTAGAGCTGGCTAAAAAAATCATTATCCATCCTAAGCAAAATTGCAAGGGTTTGAGATTTTGTTTCGTTTTTGAGTTGGAACAAAAACCTCAGACCTTGGAATTTTGCACACAAGGAGATACTCCAATCTGGCAACATTCTGGTGCCACTGCTACCTGTTCCAGGTCTTCATCTGCCAGTCTTACTCCTGGGGGGCGGGGTGAAGCCCCAAGTCTTATGGCGGAAAGGGCTGTTGAGGAGCCTGAGAACTCAAGCTGCCAAGGAGCTGGGAATTGGGGCTCCCCAGCTGTCCACTGGGCTGCTGAGAAACTTACCAAGTGAATTGGAAGGAAACCTGCCTGTTTTCTGTTGGAACTTCCCCAGAATCTGCATGCTCTCGTGGAATGTTTTGATTTGGATGCACTGGCATTTTCTGACAATATTTTGTCTGACAATTTCCATCCAGCTCTGAATGTGATGTTTTGACTCCTTGGGAATAAGCATATCAATGTTTTGGTGAACAGGAACGTAACAGGTGTCTAGTACTGTAGCTGTTGGAATAGTGCTGCTTACTCTCAGTGGTGACTAACCAAAAGGAATTCTTGGAACCAGGGAATGTGAACATTTTGAGAGCTTCTCTAGGCATGCAGATAAAAGGAAGGAGGGAAAAGTCAGTGAGGGCAAAGAGAAACATTTGCATCCTGTGACTGTAGCTGTAAACTTCAGAGTTTGTTTTTTGTCTTACTTTTTCTCCACAAGGGAAACTTCTAGGCCCAGATCTTGGGCCGTGTGTGAGCTACACTTCATGCCACATGCTCTTGTTACTGGTGTAAAGTAGAGCAACTTCAGAGAGCTTGACACTGGCTGGGATAGACATTCCATCATGCCTCCTTTTTCCTGGCCACGCCCACTATTCTGGCCAGCTTCTACTCTAGTCACCCCATGTAGGGGGATTTTTTTTTTTTTTTTTTTTTTTTACATATTTGCCAAAATTTCTTCAGCACCGATCATCTGGAGCAAAAGCCAGGCTGTGGCTAGCCCATAGAAACGTCCCTACAGTTTCAGCGGGCTTGGCTTTCCACTACCTTTCACCTTGCAAAGTCATATACACTTGTGGAAATTGGGCCAGATCCTCAACTGGCTTAAACTGTCCTAGCTCAGTTGAAGTCAATAGAGCTCTGACAAGGAAACAGCTGAAAATGTGGCCCATTCAGTGCAAAATGACACCAAATCAGAACAGCCTCATTTTGCATCTTCTTTATACTCACTCTACACAAGTGTGAATAGCTATGCAGAGAGGGAGGATCTCAGGTGTGGGCTTGAATGATCTGGAGGGAGGAACTCTGGGAGTAGCCACATCTAGGGATAAGGTATGATTAACTTTATTGTCTCACTGTTAATTTATTTGCTCATAAAACCGAACCATGGGGTTCTGTATACTTGTGAACTGGGTTTGAGGGCAGGTTTTGTGAAGTACCAGCTCATAGGCTCACCCTGACTTAAAAGTCAATGGGAAAGCTCATGTGTGCACTGGAAGCAATGTGGGTTCCCTGTCAGCTGGGGACTCCCCCATGCTCAGGGAATCTTGTGGTTGGGAAAATGCATCTGTTTACAGCTTAGCTTGTTTGTGCTTCCAGATTGTCACTCAGAATGTGGTTCCAAAGATTCTATTTGTAACTTTGCCACTTTGGTTCATGAGTTGAAAGATGGTGGTGTGGGGAAGGCATTGGACTCAGACTTAACAAATCCGGGTTGCATTTGTTACTACTGCAGGTTTACTATGTGACCTTGAGCAAATTGCTTCTTTTCTTTGTGCCTCCATTCCTGGGGTATTAAAGGGGATAATACTCACTAACAGAGGCTGGGAGGAATAAATTCATTGATGTTTGTGGTGCTCTCAGTTCCTTACTTACATAAATAAGACCTGAGGAAATCAGATAGTAAACACCGGATATGCACAACGGCAGCAAAGCTATAATGTAAAATTATTTGAAACATGCACAAATGTGAAAACATTGCCAAACTTTAATATCTAATTTTCCCATCTTTGCTAAATTGAACAGACTTCAACAGACACTTCCTTTCACATCTGAGGGCAGATGATTCTAGCAATTAGTTCCCTGGTTGAGAAAAGGCTGTTCCCCCATATCTGCTTTCTAGCCTTAGGGCACCTGAAATTAATGGAACTCTCTTCATCATAAATCATACATACTCTGTAATGCTTTCAAAGAATGCTTAATGTGTTTGGGTTTACATAATGAAAAGTGAGTTTACATAATGAACCTTCCTATAAAGGTGACCTACTATATTATGCTCCCTTGCTAAAAGTTGGATATTAACCTTGCTGTACAGTATATATATGCATGCATAAATTTTTCCAAAGTTTGAAGCTGTCAGTGGCATATCAATGTTCATAAGTCAGCCTTTGAAATGTGTTGTTATATTTCATCTTCTGCATATTGTATTTCATTCTACAAGTATGTTTTTAATTTATTTTTCACAGGTTTTAAAGTTAATATAATTTAGAACTTTGACTAAGCTATGAAGTGTGCATGAAAATCATTCTTAACTGTAAGCCTGAGCCGAAATCCATTGAAAAAAATCAATGGAAAACTCTCCTTGACTTCAGTGGCCGAATATTATTGATACCATGCTTACGTGACAGGATTATGATGTTAACAGGGAAATAAAGACTATTGTATTCTCTATTGATTGACCAAATCTCATTGCACACACTAGACTTTTTAATCTCTTAATTTTTTTGCAGTGGGCCCAAAGATCCACCTGATCTTGTTGCTGGGGTCAGTTCTGGGCCAGTTTAACTAGGGTTCTTGCTGATCTTTCACTGCAGCAAGCCTCATTTTGTTCTGATCTGCCATTCCTTTTCCATGTTCTCTTATCAAGTTCCTCCAGATGTAGTGCACTAGCTGCAACATACGCCTTATGAATTTTACCTCTGTCTTGTGCAGTACCATCCCACACTGCAACTGGCTGCAAAAAAGAGCAGGAAATGCCAGCCCCTCCTTATTGCTTGTCTGGAAACAAGAAGTGGGCACCTATCATTTCTAGTTTCCTGTTGACCCAAGGAATGAGAGAGCCTGGAGACCAGCTTGGGTCTCTGACGTAGCACTAGCAGAGCAGATGTCAACCTTGGCAAATTGCAATTATTTATTGTAGCATCTTCAGAGCTCTTCCTCTTCCATTACACATCCTTTCTCAAACCTTAAAAACTTTTGCCTGTTCCAGATAACAGCCTGAATTCTTGGTGTGTGTTGGGGGATGGGGGGGGGGAGGGGGGAGGGAAGGGAGGGAGACATTCTGTCACATTCTCAGCCATCCATTTTTCCATTTGACTTTGATCTCCCATTGAAGGATTCATCTTCTTTACATATTCCTCTCTGGCTCTCACCTGCTTCTGCACCTTTCTGACACTTCTGTTTTGGTGCTTGTGGATTTTCATACTCCGTTAGTTTTTATTAATATTACTAGTTGTGTCTCAGCCCTGCAGATCTTGCTGTCAGATCAGCACCATTCAGGGTTATTAATCATAATTCCACTTGCTTCTGTCTGTATGTCTGCTTTCATTGTCATGTTCCCCCTCTCCTTCAGAGCCCAGATACCTTCGACAGACTGGCTCTTCTCTGTCAGCAACTTTTGCTTGGCTCACTCGATAATCAGAGCAACTAATGATAAAACAACATTTCTGACTGATGATGAAGTCAGCAATGCCTTCGTATGAGTCCTGGCTGGCTCCATAGGCTGTGCAAACCTCTGCTCTGGGAAGAGGTCCAGCCTGATTAACCTTTGGATCAGCTGTTCATTTGGATAACTCGGAACCTTTTGCCTGATTTAGGAAGCATGTTGTTGACAAACTCTAAGGAGTTCATTTAGATAGATAGTAATCCCATGCCAAAGAAGCTCTCAGTTGGAACACTAACTTGACACATTCATTAAACAAATAGTACATAAATGTTGTAAGATCTCATGTGATTTACCTTCTGTCTTCATCAACACAGAGTGAGCCAAAAAGGTGGTAGCTCTTTCCCTATTTAATTCTGACTACAGGTGATGACTTACTTTTAAAAATTGAGCTGTGGCAGGATGAATGAGTATTGTGGGGCTTCAATACATTTTGAGGTAAAATCACTCATTTTGCTGCCATTATGTCAAATGTTGCATCTCCAGATGTCAGGAGCTCTGCTGCAGTAGAGGCCCAGGGGTTAGATGACAGAGGCTAATAGTTAACCCATTCTTGGATGCTTCTAAGCAATTTTCACCTGGAATTAGACTAGCTGCATGTTCCTGGCCTGGTCTCCAGACAGACAGCTGGCTTGTCGAAATAAATCTGGGATCACATTTTGAGGCATTTGGGAAAAGAAGCTAGACAAATTTAGACTGGAAATAAGGTGAAATTATTCAACAGTGAGGGTGATTAACCATTGTAGCATCTTACTGGGGCTGTGGTGGATTCTCTATCACTGGCAATTTTAAAATCAAGAATGGATGTTTTTCTAAAAGACATGCTCTAGTTCAAATAGGAATTAATTCAGGGAAGTCCAAGGGCTTATATTATATAGTAGGTTACATGCTCACAGTGGTCCCTTCTGGGATTTCATCTATGAAAAATATAATGTCCCCAACACAATACCTGCGAAATCATAAGCAAACAAAACAAAAACCCCATGGCATGATCTTTAATGTACTGAACTAAGAAATAGGTGGAAACATCAAAGAATCATCTTGAAAAGTAAATAGAACCAGTACAATTACTAATGCTGGAGAACAATATGAAGAAATATTTGTTCTTTAATATGTTAACATAGTGAATTAGTATGTCACTATGCATAAGTTAATGGCTCCTAGTCATCCTTGGGTCATATACTGCTTACAGTCTTGAGTTTAATTTCCATTGATGTTATTGGGCTAAATTTTCAAAGGAAAGCACTCCAGTTCTGCCCACAAAGTATTCTCTATACAAAGAGTTAATGTTACTGAAAAGCAGATAGTTCCCTTTTATTTGCACACAAATATGCGTTTCTCAGTTGGGATACTTTCTTGGGGTATGCAGGAGTGAGAGTCACCTTGTTATCCTCCTGCCTCAACGAGAGGAAGATTTGTTCATGCGTAACTGGGTGTCCACTCCCTCACACCATCAGTCTGTTAGCCACCCAAACAATCTCTTGAGTTTCTTTCAGCCCTTCCTTTACCTTGCCACTTAATAAGAAGTGCACCCCAATTCCCTTTGATGTGTTCTCCTGTAGAGTCCAGCCCCTGTCACTGGACACTCTCAGAAATTACTATCTAAGCTGTCCCCAGGGAAACAGGGCACACACCAGCTTGTTTGATTCGACTGAATGAATATCAGCTCCAATATAACATCACAGCACTGAGGTGTGTTTATAGTGAAAACAATCATAAGTTTATTATCAAAGGCTAAGATTTAAGAGAGAGTGAATAAGGACAATAATGGAAACACAAATGGTTACATATAAAACAGAAGTATAATATGTTTCTTAGGGCCTAAACTTAACTATATCAGGCTAAAACCTTTTTCTAAAATAGTTTATCTCACCTAAAGCAATTCCCCAGCTTTTTCAGACAACCTGGCTGGGATTCCCCATTTCATATATGCAGAAAGTGTTGTCCTTTTTGCTTCCTCAGTGAAGGATAACAAAATGACTTCCCCCCCCCCCCACCCTCCTGATATACTCCAGAATTCACTGTGTTCCTCAGAGTTAGGATGATTCCCCATGTTGTATGCAAAAATGGAGCTTACACTGTGTAATGTGAGGGAGATGCATCTCTTTGTCTGGAAGAAACCTGTTTGTCTACCCAACCTGGGACACAGTCTCTAAAACATGTTTTCAGTACATACACACACAACTCCTTAAATATAATCCATAAGTACATCTTGCAATGATTATGAGTATCAATATGACATAAGCTTTTATTAGAAACCTCACTTGACCGTTTTCCAGTAAATCCTATGAAAGCAATGTGTTAGGTGTAGTGAGTTTGTCAGGCCTGTCAAGAGTTACTGTTACAGAATAGTGATCCCTCTGTCAGTTGGCATTGTGGGGTTTTTAGGGTCACATCAGTGAAGTTAGTTGTTTGCTCATTCATGCATATGTTTTACCGGCATAACTTAGGTACCTAGAAAAAAGTATTCTTTTTAAGCATTTGCATTTCTCATCTCATGTACAGACTTAGTAGTGGATGGAAATAGCTACAGATTCTTAAGGATTTATAAGCTTAAATGGAAATGATTATTAAGGTGCAGAAATGTTTGGGAAATTCTAAAAATGTGTTAAGTGAAAGATGGGTTAAGGGCTAGGGTAGCATCCATTTTTGTGGGCATGATCTGCCATTGCAAAATTGTGTTGGTGGTTACATATAGCTACAAAAATGGAAGCTAAGTAAAGACTGACCTGAAGATTTGGCTCTAAAAAAGGATTCTAGTTATTAATCATCTTAAGAGGTAGAGATTCTATTCTCTTGCATTTTAAAATCTGTTTCCCCCCCTGCATTTTGTATGATCTTCCAAATTAACCTGGTTCATTTGAATTTTCTGTTTTGCTCAGATACCAGAAGATGAAAGTCAGATGCTCCTCTACAAACTGCCTAACCATTGTCCTTCACTGGTGAGATAAAAGGAAGAAGTCACAGGAAGAGAGGAACTACATCAGGCTTCAAATTTTGGACTGTATCGCAAGACTCTGTCAGGTACTTGGTGTTTTCTCCATTACAGCTACAATGGAGACACTGTCCCAGGACTCTCTGCTGGAATGTCAAATTTGTTTCAATTATTACAGCCCCCGACGGAGGCCGAAGTTGCTGGACTGTAAGCATACCTGCTGTTCTGTTTGCCTTCAGCAGATGAGGACAAGCCAGAAGGACCTGAGATGTCCCTGGTGCCGAGGTGTCACTAAACTGCCTCCGGGATTTTCTGTATCCCAGCTGCCTGATGACCCAGAGGTCATTGCTGTGATTGCAATTCCCCACACTTCAGAGCACACCCCAGTCTTCATCAAACTTCCTAGCAATGGGTGCTACATGTTGCCCTTGCCCATCTCCAAGGAGAGAGCACTGTTGCCAGGAGACATTGGCTGTCGCCTCCTGCCAGGCAGTCAGCAGAAGTCAGTCACTGTGATGACAATCCCAACTGAGCAGCAGCCCCTGCAAGGAGGGATCCCGCAGGAAGTTGGAGAGGAGGAGCAAGACAGGAGGGGCGTTGTGAAAAGCTCCACCTGGTCAGGTGTTTGCACTGTGATCTTGGTGGCGTGCGTCTTGGTCTTTCTCCTTGGTATTGTCCTCCACAACATGTCTTGCATTTCCAAGCGTTTCACTGTGATTTCCTGCGGCTGAAAAGGGTCCGCTCCCAGAATACTCCGATGGGATAATTTAGGGGTTGGGAAGGTGGTGGTGATGATAGGCTCGAGTGGGATGATGCACTGCAACATTGACCAATTACTACAGAATGCTTGACACTGGACAGCTGTGTGACAGTCTGAAGGCAATCCTAAAAGGCGAACTGTGAGAGTTCGGAGAAAATCATAATGAGCATCTGATGGTAACAGCATTGAGGAAGACTGCATGTGTCACCATCCTCATTGATCAAATGGACTGTAACTTCTAATGATCTTTATCATGTTAGGAGACTAAAGACATCTACTTAGCTGGTTATACTGTAAAAGTATATGATATGATCGCTCTGTCTTTAAATGCAGTAGATTAAAATCAAAATGCTATATGTATAAGTAGAACTGAACATGAGATATTCCAGTGCCAGTCCATACATTTTTTTTTAACAGGGGGTGAAGGAGAACTGTAAAAAAAAATCATTTAGTTGGTAAGGCTTTTTATATATTTTAAATTGCACATTAATTAAAATAAGTTAGAAAGTTGCATAATAGTTTTTAAAAGGAAACCTTTTATAAGCGATTGTGTTTCATATGTGATGTGTGTTTTATCATATACTTTCATTTTGTTTCCACCTGTAGTGAAGTGTCCTTTTCAAGTGTTTTGCTAGAGCAAGATCCAAGCAGAGGAGCAAAAAAGTGAAGAAGTAGGGCTACCTCAAAGTGCAGCCAAAGCCCTGCTGTGTGAGCCCAGGCATGAAGTATGGCTTTGAAGTATAAACTCTGGACATGCTGTTTCACCTTTGTTCTGTCAGGTCAGCTTCTCAAGGCTCTGGTCTCCCTGGGGGGATTAGTGAAGGGATGGGTGTAGAAGTGCTGGACATTCTTCCTGCAAGGACTGGACAGCAAATTGATTTTTAGAATATGTTCAGTCATAGTTGCAGCTGTGTCATTATTGACAGTAACTCTATGGATGCCTAGATGACCGAACAGAAATCAGGCCTCATTGTGCCAAGCATTGTACAAATATCTAGCAAGAGACACCTCTCATCTCAAAGGGTTCATGCTCTAGATAGATCAGACAAATCAATGATGGGAAACAGGTTGAGATGGGAAAGGGACTTGTCCAAGGTCACAGATCTGGTCAGTGGCAGAGCTGGGAACAGAACCCAGGCCCAGGCCACTTGACCATGCTGCCTCTCCTAACCCCCTGGAGTCACACTGGTGTAAAACTGCCGTGAGGTCATAATCAGGCCCTGTGCCTCCTTTCCGTGGTATAAACCTTGTTACTCTTATGGCCAAATGTGAAACTACCAAGAAAAAATGATATTTTTTTTTAACTGCATGTTGATATTACAAAGCCCATGTGACTGCAGTGTATTGCTCTAAAGGCCCAAATTAGGATACTACTACGAACACCCCACCTTCTGTGGGACTTCTTGTGGCATAAGGTATTCATCATGAGCAGGAGTATCAGAATCTGCCTGGAAGTCTGGATTTGTGTGATTTTTCTTTTTAAGGGTCAGAGTGGGGCTTGTAGCAGAAAAAAACTATTGGTTTGCGTGATTTATATTTCTAGTATGAAGAATGGACAATTTCACAGGTGTAAGCACAGTGAACCTCTAATCTATTACTAATATGCTTTCTAATAATTAATTTGAGATAGTTCAATCCTATGTAATAACACTGGAGAACATTGTTTCAACCGAGTTAGGCACATAAAAGAAATCAGTGGTATTGCACCAGTGCAACGGAGGAAAAATTGGCTCATGATGGACATCATTCTCATTCAAAAATACAGTACAGATCACATAGCTTCCTTTGTGCTAGATTTTCTCCTTTCATTCCCCCCCCCCCCCGACTCCCTTTATGTCTATTCTCTAAAGATTGGCAGATATATGCCTGATTGTTAAGTTAGTATACGTAAGGTTACATGTGAAGATAAATCTCTTGGTGCAATGTGCCTGCTTTTATCTGTTGTCATTTGCATGGGCATATCAAAGAAAATATCCCAGAGGTGACACATTTGATACCTCCCTTTTTCCATTAAGAAGAGCACATGCAGAACCATATGCAATGCGCAGAGAACCTGGTTTACAAACACTTATTATAAACATTCTGTTCCTGGACATCAGTGAAAGTGGGGTGTAATAGGATGGAATATTAATTCCAAATTCATGAGGTATTAAAATTGTTAATCTGTATCCTTGTCTTGTAAGAAAATCTCTATTAACATCCATGTTACATGTTAGCATGTAATGGAGCTATAGCCCGCTACTATTTCTGCCTTCATAAGACTCCATGCTAGGATAGAGTTAGAGGACATAGTGCTGTCCTGCCTCACCCCTGCCTCATCTACCGAGGGGTGTGTGGGCGTGAAATGCTACTATATCAGAATGGCGGCACTGGACACCGATTTTGCACTGACTGAGCACAAGTGTAAATGACGAGACAAGGTGTAGAAGGCTCTGAGAGTACAATACTAATATTATTAACATTGGAATACCGATAAAATACCTGACTGAAGTTCTTGACAAAGCAGGTTCTCTTGATCTTTTCAAATAATGTCTCTCATAAAAGATGCTGCACTCTTTCTTCCCCACACAAAGTGTGTCATCGGAGGGATAAACCAGAATGAGGATAAAATGCTACACTGCATAACACATTACACAACAGGCAAATATGGGGTTTAATCTGGTATTAATGATGAATGCATCATGTGACCAGAACACCATATGTATTACTTAACACTGTGCATTGTTTTGCTATCGTGAGTTTCTTGTTCTGTTAGGAGCCAGCTGAAATGCATGGCTGACCTAATTTCTGATTCCGACATTTGCCTGTTTTACAGTCTTTGTGTGAGTGCAATAAATAAAACCTCAAGACTGTTTGTGGGCTAACTCCTATTCCAAAATCTAATTTTATGGGGGAAGTTTCTTCTTTGCTTTAGGCAGTGCAACTATCCTTTAAATTTTGCAACTTTCATATCCTGTTAGATCACATAGCTTTATGCTGAGGAGTGTAGAAATGAGCTGTAGTATATTGCAATGTACAGTGTTGGACCATTTCTCCAGTAGGTTAATATTCTTTAAAATGCCATGTGATCTGTTCCATTTTATATTCCTCAGTCCAATACCCGACATTCAGAAAGGAGACAGCTATCTATGGCTATGACTTTGCAAAATGTGCTAGAAAAATTAGTCCCAGGAAAAACATTTAAATTCACATAATATCCCTGTTCTGTACCAATTTCATGCCAAACTGATCAGCTCCTGGGTAGGTTCTTAATCCCTGTATATCAGCAACTCTTTTGATCACTACTAGGTTCTTGAAAAAGGAAGACAAACTTTAATTTTTTTATGGCATAAGTACTAGTTGAGCAAACATTATTTTTACAAAATCTTGACTGAAGTTATTTATGCACCTGCATTCTTTTATTTTAAAAGTCTCCCCTTCAGTTCTTGTGCTTTGCTGGGAGACAGAAATAGGGTTCACTTTGTGAAAGTTTGTTCAGTGAATTTTACAAATTCAAAATACGCAATTTTGGTATGTGCAATTTTTCAGAAAAGTGTGTATTAAGTGGTTGATCATGCTTAAATGATATGGAAAGAAGAATGGGTGGTTTTGTAAACGGAGCAATGGTGAGTCTAAAGTTCCATCTTTATTAATGAAGGTTGGTATGAATAAAATATTAGCAGGAATAGAATGAATACGTCAAGTGAGTTATGGTTTCTCTAGTCCTTCATCTTGAAATGAACAGCACAGTGAGTAACTCAGTGGAATTATTCTGTATCTACACTGGTGTAACCAAAACTAGCATTTGTCAATTGTTCCTCAAGACACATTTTTAAAGTATGGGCTGTGGTAAGTTTTTAAAATGTGTGTGGTGTTGGGGGGTAGTGGTGGTGGTGTTGATTTTTGAGTAGAAATTACATCTGATGACCACAGAGCCACAAAGATTTTCTTTTCTGTTGCAAGTGATTTAAAATCTGCAAGTGGATTTATTCTTTATAAATTGAGATATTACTGGCATTAGCCTGAGCATGTATTGTGCAGGCAGGTATGCATCACCTCCCCCCCACTCCCATCCCAATAATCATGCCAGTGCTCCTTAATCCAGATCAGACAACCCCCACTCCCTGCTAGTATTACAGCATGAGGCTTTTCTTGAATGGAGATTATGCATGTAACAAATTCACAGCAAAATAAGCAAGCAGAATAAGGATGTGACCAAGCAATTTATTTTCACTTGTAACTGATAGATTATTTGAATCTACTATAAGCCCACACTTTATCTGGATTTTGTGTGTGTGTGTGTGTGTTAATACCAGTTTGCACTAAGGTAACATTATGATCTGTTCATCAGTGATTGGCCAGAACCAGAAATCCCAGATCTAAACACACTTCTGCAAATTCAAGCTGTATTACAACACAATAAGTCTCAAAGGAGGCATCCATATGTCTAGTAAATACAGTTAGTCTAATGCTGGCTTTAACATGTTTCCTCTTGCCAGCTTCCCAGGATATGTGGTTTTAAATTTGGGGTTTTCTTTCTTTCATGGGGAAATGCATGATGGCAAATGAATCCAAACATCACCCAAGAGGCTATAAGAAGGATTCATATACAGTTAAAGCAAAGACCTTTATGTTTGAGTATTTAGCAGGGCAAGATTCTACTAGAATATTGCAATGGAATTACAGCATATTCATGACCTTTCCTTTCCACTGTCCTTAGACCTGACAGCTGGGATTGTTCTTCGTTCTTTCTCGCCGACACTTTAACATTTTGAATGCCAGTCCTGACCCAAGTCAAACTACACTGCATGTTTCACGCTTCTCAAATTGAACGGCGTTCGCTGACATTTCTCAAACTGCCCTTAGCATCTTTAGCAAATGAGCACTCATGTGTTGTCTAAGCAGTTGAAATGTAAAGCCTCATAAGTGTCCAGTGAATGCATTTTTATAGCATTCATGCTTTAGTAAATATCTCTATTTTAGATCTAAACATTAGCTAAATTCACCAAGAAATTCTTCCAAACACCAGAAGCAGGGATTAGAGAGGATTCATAGCTGGAAGAAACTCTTTATCCCAAACCCATAGCACGTGTGCGTGCACACATATGACATCAGGCAAAGTGAGGACTTGTGTGTGCGCATGGGAGTAGAGATGGAGGAGGGTTTTGAAAGCTGAGGGGAGCGTATGTGAGTACACACACAGCGAGGCTCAGAAGATTATCTCTGTTACCAAGGATCAATTGGATCATTAGTCACCAAGAATGGACGAATGCTGCATGGTTACGTTGGGGTTGTTGTACTCCCTGAGGCAGATAAGATGCCTCTTAATCTGTGCCCTGGCTACTGGCCTCCGCCCCCCAAAACTGCTCTCCCCAAACACTCGAGTTCCTGGATCCTGTTGGGACTGTTCACCTTGTATCAGTGCTGGAGTAGGGGCTGCATCCTGGCCTGGTGTTCAGGTGAGGAGCCATTGAACTGCTGCGTGCCTGGGGACTATACAGGGGCTTCCACCTGAGGGTGGAAGAGAGGCCCTGAAATAAGCAGGGCAGGAAGGTTGGGTTTTGAGAGTTCATAGATGTTCATCAAATGAGCAAGAGGGAAGGGTATTTGGGCCCTGATAGCAGCTAGTGAAATTGGCAGGGAGCCGGAAGTGTCATGAAGATGTCTTGAATTGAACTGATTAGGATGAAGAAATGTGGCGGAGGGCCAAAATTGAATGGAGGGATGATTAGGCAGTGGCTTGGAACTGGGTGTTTGCGGTAAGTGGAGACATTTATCAGGCACATTTGAGTTGAATTGGATTAGTTATTTCTGATGCCTGAGAGTTAGATGGTTTGTCATATCATAGCTCAAGAGTGGTTTGGCCAAGCCACTTGAAATTTTGGTTAATACAGATCCTGGATCCCTTTGAATTTTGAGGTTGAGTATTCTAAAAGTTAAGTTTTCTGCCTAATTGAGAAACTTGCAAAGTGCATGGGCTGTTCTCGGAGTCTGAGAAGTCCTTAAACCCTGGGAATAGCATGAGTTACAAGCATGCTTTTACTGAAGGCCAAATGTATGGCAAGCAGATGGTCATGTCCCAGTGCAAAAATAAACGTCACTGACAAAACTGGCAGGAAAAACCCAGAAAAATTGCACAAAGCTCTTTAGACATTCCATGTTAATGTAACTGTCACGCCTGTTTGATTTAAGAAGTTTAGTTGAAGACATAGGCAGTATTGCTGTTCTTCACAAGTGTATGGAAGAAAAAATAAGGGTTATGTAAGAGGGCTGGGTTTTTCTGTTGTTTTTCAAGTTGATGTAAATAAGGCAATTGAGAAAGTCGAGTAGTTACTTGCCCAAGAGTGTTGACCTGCCAATTTTAAGAATTATAAAGCATCTTATGTCATTGCATCAGTCTTGAAAATTTCCATCACCTATCCCCAGCTGCATGTACCAAATGGTTCAGAATTTCTGTGGTGGAACCCATTAAAGAGGGATCTGAGTGGATCAATATCTGAGAATTTATTGGGTTGCTTGACTTCAGATTCAAATTTCACTTCATTTCCAAATCTAAATTGTACATGGTTCCTAAAGAATTGGAAATCAATTGTCCTATTACTATGAATTACTAGATTCTGTTTATTTCATATCTCTGAAATCATGGGTCAGTTTTTAGGAACATACAAATGTTGCAGCTAGTCCTTTTACCTTTGTTGAAGGAATAAATGTGATGAATTATTTTTGGGGGTGAAAGCTTGTGTTTCCACTCCAGAGAAAGGATATGGAATTAAAGAAAGTGAAGCTGATAGGTCAATGTTAATTCATTTTTAAAATCAACTTGTCCCATAGTACAAAGGCTTCGATTTCAACTACGGGAAAGGAATGCCCAGTTCCCAAAGCATCTGACCCAATCTACTGGCTGAACTGCTTATGGATAGTTTCATATTTAAATAATTTGGTATAATGGACATGAATGCTTCTCAAATTCTAAAGTTTGCTTAAGAAATGTATTTCTTTAAACAGTTGGGCTCTGAGTCAGGAAAACATCTCGATTTGAGAAAGCATTTCTGCACTGAGTTAAGCCAGTCAAATGGTCTTAGGTACATGCTTAAAATTCAGTACATGCTTTAGTGCTTTCCTGCATAGGGATGGATTTAAGCATGGGCTTCGGTGCTTTCTTGAATCATGCTCAGTCTTTTGAATGGTTTTCTAAAGCATATGAAAGTAACTTTGCCTTGAAGAAACTTTATTTTGCAACTTAAAAGTAGGATTAACAGGGAGATGCTTTTGTGACTGTAAATCCCATAGTCCAGCTGTCTTCGAGAAGAACTGGTTGGGACATTTTTCTACCGGAAAATGCTGATTTATCAAATTAGAACATTTGCAGGAACCTGTCTGTTGGTTTCCGTCCAGCTTGCCTGCTCCATGGGCTGCTGCAAAGCCAGGACTCTGATAGCCCTGGGACCCCTGATGTTTAGGCTTCCCCAGCTTCTTGATAGCCTGCACTGGGCAGTTTAGGGAACCTCACCAATTTTGTTTTGAGTAAGTTCAGATAGATTTTTGATTTTTAAAAAAAACTAAAATATCAGACTCCCCTGGATTCTATGGAAAACTTTGAAATCGTGAGTTTTTGTTCTGATTTGGAACAGAATTTTTTTAAAAAATGGGGGGGGGGGTTCCCCCCTCAGATGGGAATTCTGGGTTCCAACCAGCACTATTTTCAAACATTTGAATATAGAAGCTTGTACTAACATACCTAAAGATTTTTTAATTTCTTCTACATTCTGTTTTTAATTGCTCACTATACACATCCTGTAGAGTGTACAACTCACAAAAAAATAGTAAGTGACAAACAACAAAACCCTGGAGATTCTAGTGACTTTTTCCTGCTGAGATGAGCTAAGAGGCTTACTAAACCTATAGGTAGTATAGGTTGATATAGCAGAGTCTCCGCATAATGCTGATAGTTGCTAAACTAGTCAGCTACACTGAAGCTACAAGTTTTGTTTTTTCCCCATCTGGATTAGACAAGACAAGACAGGCCTACTGCATATCTGGATTTAGCAGAGAGATAAGGGCTGTAAAATGTGACCACTAGTGAGTGTAATGTTGTGGTATACAAATTATTGCAACATTTCATGTCTTTGGTCAGTCATCCAAGCAGCTCAAGTATCTTGTGGAATGCTGCCAAGATTAACAGATAATTTCAAAACAAAACAACTAGATACTGTCTGTGTTTGTTGCCAGTGATGTTTGATCTGTCCCGCTTTTTTAGGTTTGGGTCTTTCTGCTTGTGTCTTTCACAACAGAAACAGCAGGCAGGAAACATTTTCTTCCTCATTACATGAATGCAATCTCCTTTCTCCTGTTCTGACCTGTATTTAGGCCCTTGATTTCTTTGTAAATTTGCCTCTCTAATGATAAATTACCCATAAATAAGTGCCACACTTTTATGCTGCAGCATTTTGAATGTTGATAAAGCTAAACAGTGGAAACAGTGTACTACAGAACATGGAACCTCACCAACACACTTCAAAAGTTGTATTTTTTAAAATCAGTCTATTTCCATCATCAGTCCCATCATCTATTTAAATGAATAAAATGCAGTATTTCATCCTGGAAATTACCCCAATTTTCTAAAAACAGACAAAAAGAAAAGATACTATTTTCACATTTGATTTTTCAAAAATAAGATCGTACAGGAGCTGTAATTTGAAAATGAACTGAATTTTTTAAAGTTAGTGCATCAGTGGTAAAAGTGTTTAATTAATTTTATTTTTTGGGGGGGAACAAATGGAAATTTATTACTTGTTTTTTCAGTCCTTGATCAGTTTCAGATGTATGTGTGCTTCTGTTTGCAATACATCACAAATACTGTAACAGCTGGAAACGGTGACACCAAAAATCTTAATAAAATCTCACATGTTGCCAATTAAATTTAAAATGCTTGTTGAAAAGTAGGAAAGTTTTTATGGCACAGGGCAACTTAGCTTTTATTGACTTTGAGCTTTTGTAGTGATCTATGTGCCGTTAGTCCAGAGTCTAACTGGTGTCAAATCAGCAATCAGGCCTTTTGGTTCATTAAGCCATTTGATGGGCTCAGCTAATGAGAATCTACATGCTATGTAATATATGTAAAGGTAGCTATCATTTTATAAATCTGCAATGAGTAGCCATCTGTCAATAAAGATCAGCCAGGTTTGTGAAGAAATTCCTTGTTTCCTGAAATTCCTTGTTTCTGAAAAAGAGATACAAAGAAGAGTAAAGCTGTTCTGCATTAAGGTCATGTCTGCACCATCTGCTCTATGGCTATTTAAATGTCACAGGAAAGCAATGGTTGCCCCTGTTTTTCATCTGTGCTTCAAATGAGTGCCAGCAGGGTTCCTGTTAAAGAAACTAACCCTTGGAGGAGGGATAGCTCAGTGGTTTGAGCATTGGCTTGCTACACTCAGAGTTGTGAGTTCAATCCTTGAGTGGGGGCCATTTAAGGATATGGGGCAAAAATCTATTGGGTGATTTAATGGCTTGGACTAGAGGGTCTCCGGAGGTCCCTTCCGACCATGATACTCTATGATTCTAAAAGGGTGTTAAGGCCTGAAATTAAAGTAATGAGATCTGCAGATGTTGAGCCTGGCTGAAAAACTCAAAGGGAGCAGCTGTGGTCACTCTTCTGCATATAAGAGCTGACCTTTCCAAGGGACAGTCAGCTAATAGTCTACCATGGTGTATGGGGGGAGTACATTGAAAAGAGTAATGATGGAGTCAGTGCACATAGATATGGGAAGTCAATTCTCAGCATTCCAACATTAGTCCAAATTACTTGCAATTGATTCCAGATCAGATTGCTTCAGCTACTCTGTTACTAATAACTCCAGCCTCCAGGAGTGTTTCAAGCAAACTGTAAACTAAGCAGTCTGACATCCAATAGTCCTGGCTGGACTTCCTTTGCATTTTGAACTAACCTTATTAGCAAAGTTTGCTGTATTGGCAAATTCCACAGGAAGGAGTGAGGATACTTGTCCTAATCTGTGCAGACAAGTTTCAGGAGTTGTAAACAAAACAACCCGGCATCATCGTGACAGCTGAAGCACCTCTCAGTGCCAATATAAAGACTTATAAATGTCTTTAGACTGGCAGTGATTATAATAATTCTCTGTGTGTATACACCCTCTCCCCCACCCCCTGATTTTTTTTAAAGACGCATGTGCTTGGTTTCAAGCCCCACTGAGTTATATTTTGCAAGTCCTTATTTCTTATCCCTACCCCCTCCAATGCATTTTCAAACCACTTTCAGTCTTGTTAATTGGTCCATGAGATGTGAAGGTTGATTTTAGCCTGGAGGCACCCAAGGTATTGCCATGGCTCTTCCATAGCTGCAGTGCTGGCTTCTCTCCTTGTATTACGTTAAGGAGGTGTGTGTTCCCTTGCCCTTTCCATCTCTCCCCACCTCCCCCTGTAGGTTAATAATAATCTACTCAAATGGTAGGTTGATATTGCTCAGTAGTTGCTAACTAAAATCCTTGACATGGTTCATTTGCAATAATGTGCATAATTTATCTCAGCAACATTTGTTTTAAAGGGCGAAATAGCCCTTCGGATATGAGCTGTAGGGCTGTCTTGTTAAAATTCTGCCAAATATTGACTTTGCAAAGGGGATATCAATCTGCTGTTTGTAAATCTGAATGTCTTAAAAACCAGTCTTTCCTTGCGCCTCCTGTCCTATATGGTGTCTAGAAAGTCCATGAGTTTTTGGATTTCTCCCACTGGCCCCAATTTTAATATATGGTATTTTTGTATGTTGACCTCTGGTGTCTTGTCCTTTGTACATGTGGAAATGTTGAGAATTGCTCTGACACATTTGGTATGATTAAAGTTCTTTAAAATGATTTTGAATAGACTGGTGTGTGTGTGTATTTTTTTTTAAATAATAATAATAATAAAAAGAAATTGGCCAGGATTCTCACTCATCAGTTCTACTGGGAATTTTAATAGCTTTGGGGAGTAATAAAAGAAGACTGTCATCTTCAGCCAAGTTTTATGTGTATGGAGGTGACTTTCAAGTGGATCATCAGATAGGCCAAAGAAAGCCTTCTTTATGCACTAGTGAAAGAAAGATATGGAAGTCTCTCTTCAACAAAATGCAATTCCAGTTCCTTTGCCTTTCATGGGTAACCTCCATGGGACTGCTAAGTGCTACCTCACCCATATTTGATTCAGGTGCAAACCTCAGCATGCCTGACCCCCCTAGAAGGAGTCTCTTCTTATTACACATTCAATCACTATACATTTTTGAAATTAGTGGAATTAGTGAAATTCACTAATTAGTGAAATTAGTAAATGGGTGTGACTTCAGGGCAGCTCTGCCAATATACAACAACTGAGGAGTGGCCCAGCATGTATAGAGAAGCTATTTTATGAGATCTGAAAAGTTTCTAAATTTCAAATGCGGGGGATTTCAGTGAATAAGAACAAAAATGATTTTTCGTTGGAAAAACTTTTTTTTTTTTACTGTCATTTCCCACATTATCCTCCCTTTCCCCCCTCAATTGGCATTGTTACATAGACACCAGCAGCAATTCCATAGTTAAGGATGAGATGAATTTTGCTTTCCTCTACAGAGGTTGAATCCCTGCTGTAACACTGTCATGACTGAGCTTTTGTGTGTCACTTTGCATTCGGCTACTTCACATAAGTAAACATGGCTCGCCCAATCTAATGTGATGTATCAAACAGCAAATGTAAAAAATCTGTAGGAAAATTGTGAAGGAAAAGTAACCTTTTGAAGAGGTAAATTTTTTTATTAAAGCTAATGTTAAACATGAAAACATACACAAATTGATAGGTAAGGTATTGGACATCTGGAGTCAGGCTGGGGTTATGGGTGATTGTAGGTAACAGATACAGGGTTTACAAGGCACATGCATATCACATATCCAGCATAGATCCAGACTGGGGTGTGGGAGTTTTTTAAAGCGTCAGTGTATAAGTGTGTTCGGGTACTCCACCATGGGGTGTGGCGAGAGTCCAGGTTAGTGGTGGTGCAGGCAATAAGTACATGGGTGGGGTGCGTTGTCAGGGAAGGGGGGGTGGGTTGTTTCCCTGGTCCGCGGTCTCGGCTACTCGACCTGGTACTGGCGATGTCCCATGACGTGTTCTGTGTATGTCTCTGGACCACCTGATGGTATTGGACACCATGAGCTGTCTCATTAGTACTACACATGATCTTAGCTTTAAAGAGCTGAGAAAGGTGTGTTAAGAAGGGAGGCTTTGCTATCAGCAAAGCAAATGCGCTCCAATGAGCTGTCACTCAAGACTGATTGGTAGGTAGGAAGCATTCCTTTTCCTGCAGCAATCAATGGATGGGATATGGGGCCTTTGGAAGCTAATAACTTTTTAATTGTTGCAAATTCTGGTAAATACTAAAGTAAAAAAGAAATATTTTGACCCTCCCCCGCTACAGTCAAGCTAAGGAAACATACAACCTCTGTGCTTCCATCACATTATTTTTAATATATCTCTGCTGAAAATAAATTTCGCTGACAGGAGACTCAGGGCCCATTACCACGGTGACATTTGACCTAGACACACATGGCTTGATTCTGAACTCGCTTACATTGGCATAAATCAGAAAAAGTTCCACTGCAGTGACTGGAATTACTGTGGTGTAAATCTAGCATCGGGGAGATCTGCTTCAGGCTCACGGACGTGATATACTGTATTAATGTGGAGAAGCCTTTTCTACTGCATCTTGCCAAAATTCATATTCTAAACTCTGCTGGCACTGTACAAATGCATAGTGTGAGACAATCCCTTCCCCCAGCAGTTACAATCTAATTAGACAAAGGGTAGGAAGAGAAACAGATGCGTACAGACTTGCCTGCTGTCACCCAATAGGTCAGTGACAGAGGTGGCAATAGAATCCAGATGTTCTGGTTCTCTCACGTCGGGCCTGCTCACTAGCCATGCTGCCTCTCTCAGTCAAATTATTGAATTGAATTAAATAAGGTAGAACCCTATATGCAATCAAATGAAAAGAGAATCAAGGTCCTGGGCAAATAAAATGCAAAAAGTATAGATAAATGGGTGGCCAGTGAAAACAATAGACGAGGTAAGAAAATTGTGCGGGGGCTCTCAGACCGGGGCCTGGTTGTAAAAGGTATGTCATTTCATATGCAGCACATTACCTCTCTAGCTTCCATTTGAACACATATTAAGGGATGGATTTTCAGAGGTATTTGGTCTCCAAAAGATGCAAATAAACACCTAGTGGGATTCACAAAAAGCATCGGAACAGGTTAAAGATACAAATCTGACATCAGGAATCATAAAATTCAAAAACCAGTAGGAGAACACTTCAGTCTTCCTGGACATTCCATTAAAGACTTGAAGGTGTCAGTTTTGAAACAGAAAAACTTCCAAAACAGACTCCAACGAGAAACTGAGGAACTGGAATTAATTTTCAAATTGGACACTATAAACCAAGGGCTACACGGGACTTGTGAATGGTTTTCTCATTACACTAATTGACTGCATTTCCCTAGTTAATTTACCTTCAATAGTTATCTCCTGTCAGACAGAGATCCATTTAAAAAGGTATTTTTTTCTCCTGCTGATAATGGCCCATCCAAATTAAACAGCCTCTTAGAATTGGTATGCTAATGTACAACCTTTTTTATTTTTTTTATTTTTTGCTTTCTGTGTCTACAAATACCTCTTACTTCTGTTCCATTCTATGCATCAGCTGAAGTGAGCTATAGCCCACGAAAGCTTATGCTGAAATAAACTGGTTGGTCTCTAAGGTGCTACAAGTCTTCCTCAACTTATGAACAGGTTAAGTGCTTTTGATAGGCTCATATTTGCATTTTTACATGCCTAAATGCGTGTGTAAATCTGGCCCAAAGTGCACAGCCCTCAATTAACTGGTGCACAAAAACCAGAGCAAATGTCTTTCGAAAAGCCCTTGTTTGTGATTTGCAGCATCAACACATCCACAATGAAAACACTGGGGTCCAGGTTCCAATATTCTTACGTGTGACGAGTTGTGCCTTGCCATATGAGCCATTCCATTGATTTGGGATAGTAAGTACTAGTCAGCATGAGCGAAGGCCTCAAAACCAGGCCCTACGTGAGTGGCAATAGCAGAGGGTTGGAAATGCCTTCAAAAGTCAGGCCCAAAAGTGAATTGCCAGTAAAGTTAAGTGGTCCAGCCAATCACTGTTTTCATCATGAGTAAATTCATCATTGTAGCCACTTCAATGATCGCTTTTCAAAAGTTTCTCTTACTAATGATGGGAAGGAGTGATTTACTCCCAGCTGTCCACTGTATTATCTACTGAAAGTTTAAGCATTACCCACAAAGGGGAATTGCTTTGTGTAGTAATAACTGAGTATGCTTCCTCATTCTTCCCATTGTTCCTCTCGCTTCCTATGCTGGAGGATGATGATTTTTTTTTTAAATGTCCTTGGAGACGTGTCTGCTTCTCGTTTCTGTTGGGGAGATTTGTCCAGGCTCCTCTGAATGGCAATGCTTGCAAGCTGTCTTTGTGGTAGACACATTCGGATTGCAATGTTTTGTTGATATTTTTGGCTCAGCCGTCACCGTTTCAATCTTTGTTCCTGTGAGATATTCTCCGGTGTCAGAAGGGAGGTGGGGGGAGGGACACTGCACAGTTCAGATGCATAGCTGCGAACAGACTGGGATGATTGCACGAGCGAACATAGAATAGATGATTTGCTTTAGTGTCACTATTATTCAAATGGAATCCCTGGGCTGGTTTTAGATGTCATGCATTATTGCTTACATGATAACGATCAGAGGTTTTAGATTCTGTGGTTGCTTTTCCCCCTCTCCTGTTACATGTGGGTGCTGTCCAGCAATTGTCAGAATGCTAATTTATGTGTCTGTGATAGTGTGTGTGGGTGAGGGATTGATTACAAACCAGAATGGACCAAATTAATTATTGGTGTAACTTCCTTGTGAGTAAAATGGTATTATTCCAAGCTGGACTAATCCCAAATATAACTGCCATACCTGGCAGTGCTAATGGATGTCCTGCTTAGGTGCAATACATTAACATTTTGCATTTCTTTGCTATATTTTACCTGGAGTTGAGGATATCAAAACTTTCAACAGACATGGCAGAATTCAAGCCTTACAACATTTTATGAGATGAAATAATACTACATAACCATTTTGTAGCTTGGGAACCTGGGCTAGAGAATGTTTAGCTGAATTTTCCAAAGTTACACTGTATCTCCAGGGTAAATCTGGGAGGACCAGAAGGCAACATCTACATGGAATAACCTCCCTCCCAAATCCCAACTCTTCGTTCCAACCATTAGAGTGCATGACCTTTCCTTAATCTGAAGGTTAGAAGTAAATCCAGAAACACTGTGATTTGGAATGTGTTTGCAAGAATAAAAATCACAGGTGATTTTATTCATTACTACAACTATTTGTTTTACACAAACAGGTCCCATGATGCCCTTCAGCAAAGTAGTGTGTCCGGACTAATTAATTGATTGCAGGTGCAGCCTAGACCATTAATTGCAACAATATATCACTTTTAACTGGTTGTAGTCACTTCTACCAATAGGAGCAGAGCAATTGGCAGATTGCTGTGTAGCCCATAAGCATACTGTGGTGGATAAATCATTTAAGGCCTAATTCTGCCACCCTCATTCATCCTGAGCAGGTTGCTGTATAAACCACTGAAACTAATTATAGAGTAAAACACAACTTGGCACAGGCATGACTGAACTGGGCCATTTATTAGGGGATTAATACATGATGCCAAGTTCTTATCTAAAATTAAGCATTTTATACCATTAATACCCTGAGATTATGGTTTCCAAATAATTGCCCATTTCTTTCTTCTGTTTTGTGTGTGTTTGTATTCAAATATTGATAAAAAGGAAATTTAAACAGGGGGGGATAAGGTCTGAGTAACATAGTACAATAAATGCAAACTGGATGGAATTCAACCCTTAAGTTGTAAATCAGTAGTTAAGCTATTATTGTCTTCAGTGAGGCTAGAAGTATTAACATATCAAGGCAAAAAAGCAAATTTGCAATGGCTTAATTTGGAATTACCTTTCCAGGAGGAATGAGAACAAGAAAAACATGTTATGAAGCAAACACAACTCTTTAAGCCAAACCACCCCGGGGACAATTTAAAGGAACTTGTTGAAATTTTAAACATTCAGATCCTCAGCTGGTGTAAATCAGTGTAGCTCTCAAAAAGTCACATATTTACACAATATTCTCTACCTATGTTACAAACAACATATTCAATGATTGGTTCCTTGGTTGGGGGACATCGCTGTGGTAGCACATTGGAAACCATTTCAGATTAAAGCATTCCCTTCATTGTTGGAGTCCTTTGACAGCATGGCCCAGAGTGGCAGCTCCCTATTTTTCTGCCTCATTGTCTCCCCTCAGTCTTCATCCTACTCTCTGTCAGTACTGAATCCCTGCGCCTCTTGACTAATGCCACCTTGAGCCTTGTCCTGTCTCCTAACTCCTCCACCTCCACTTTGGCTCCCTACAGCTCACCCTTTCCTTTAACTTCCCTCCCCAGTGGCCATTTTAACTTCAACCCCCATTGTCGGCCACACCCTAAACCTAACCCATCTACTCTCTCCACAACATCCTCCACTCTAAATAGGACATTCCCCTTCTGATCCTTCACTGAATTTCCTGTAGCAGTTTATCCAATCATCTCTCACCCTTCTGGTTCAAGTTTGTACCTCTACTCAGATAATTCCAGGGTCATGCATGAAATTCCTGATTTCATTGCTGCTCTTCTGCCTTGGTCAGCTCTGGATTCATCTGACCCTCACCGTGACAGGATGTTCTCATTTGCACTTCCCTCCAAAGTTTGGAAATGGCATCCCTAGAGGGAATGCAAACACGTGTGAGCCAAGGACCTCTTGAAGCCAAAAGTCAGAGTGCAATACAGATACAGGATTTCCCTGGGTTCACCAAAAGAATGTCATGTGATGTCTCTAATGAAAGCCTCTGTCACACTGGTCATCATAATCATTGTAAGATATTTGTATGTAAAATATGTGAAGAGGTATGTAGGTGTACTAAAAATATGTTCTCTAGGTCTGTAAGGTAAAACAACTCACCCAAAGGCAATCCACGTACTCCTGGCAGACGTATATAGATATACAGATCGGGAACCATAAAGTTCTCAATGGTCATCCACTCAAAAGTGTGAGTTGAATGCTAATGAAGGCTTGTGAAAACTTCAAAGAAAGGAAATTAACAGGAAGAGGTAAACAGCAGTAATTCTCCTGTTTAGGGGAAAGGCAATGAACTTTTGGAACTGTATCTGGGCTACAGCTGATCCCCTTGGTATTCCTTCAGTCCATGAGGACAAGCAGACAGCAGGCTTGATCTTATGCGAAGGGGTTTCACCAGGCTTGGTGGAACACACCGAAGAAGAAATTTCGGTGAGATAAACTTTTTTGGGGAAGGAGAATAACTTATCAGTTAAGTTCAGGTTTTAGAATGAGTGTTATGTTGTTGGTTTATAGGAAACCATTTGTTCCCATCTTTCTCGCTGGTTTTTATTTGTATCTTAATTCTTTCTTAAATAAGTTTCCTTTTTGTTTTCTAATTGAACTCAGTGCTGTGCACATTACAGGAGCAGTGGTCTAAGGTACATGGTTCCTTTGGGAACAGAGGGTCTCTGTGAGTATCCAGTGATCAGGAGCTGTATACCACACAGGGATGCTGTGGAAGGACTTGGGGGCTAGGGTCCATCTGTTATCAATTTGGAAGGCAAAGACATGGCTGGTGTAGCCCAGAGGATAGAGTATGGGTGGCTTTAAGTTAGGGAGCTAATGCCCAGCTAGTACAGGCAAGACTCCCTTGTGCTGGAGATGGGCGGTAACAAGTTGACTCTCACCTCCGGGTGCCCTGAGAAGCATCACAACATGGTAACATCTTTTGTCTATTGTTGAGTGAAGTAATTACAAATATGTGGTCCCCCACTTTCAGCTAACATGCCTTTGATTTCTGGATGTGACATTGCAATGAGATTTATTCTCTTAAAAATGTAGCACAGGCAAAAGAAAGAAAAATGCCAACAATCTTAGATCTGTTGCAGAAATTATCCTAAAATACCGTCTTTAAACATGCTCAGGTTTTGCTTTTAAAAAGATTATGACCATAGGCCACTGTAGGATGCATGGGTGAATTCTGTAGGAACTGCTTAAAACATGGTTAAAATATTGTCATGCATTATTCAATATTGTAAAGCATGTTGGGATATGGATTGTGTATGAGAAGCTGCAAAATCGAACTGTATATTAATGGACTTAACTGTGGATCACATCAGCTGTGAGTGTCTTTTAATATTTTGTGATTATACAGGCAAATAAAAGTAAAAAACTTCAGGCAAACACAATTTTGTTATTCCCTTTAGTAGTGTAGTTATCAGCCTTAATGGACTGTTCTTTCCTTATGACTGTACAGTTTTAGTCTGACAGCAAGAAAGAAATAGAGGTATTATATCAGATATTAGATAAGCCTATGTTATTAACAGTTACAGCCTCGTTTATCCAAATAATGTTCCTGCTTGCAAAAAAAATACTGCCATGTGTTCCTTCGTATTCACCAGCAATCTATGTTCAAATTGATAATACTGTACTTCTAACAAACAAAGCATGTTGTAAAATTCATTGTAACATTCTGTGGGAAACTTCACTGGGAAAGAATGTGTGTTCATGAGGATACAAAAATGTCATATACTCACAAAAAACTTTAATCTATAATAATAATAATAATAATAATAAGGTTTATGCTTCTATTGTGTAGTATCTTTGAACACCACAATTTTTTTCCAGATGTATTTGCGATTACTTGCTCAATAGTTTCTAGTCTAGAGATTGTTTACAAGTAGTTAGTTGTATGTATTTTATGTTTGAAACCCAAACTGTGATTAGCTTTGGTTGGCGAATATAGTTGGCCACATAATGTTTCTTTCTCCCTGGTTAGATAAAAATTAGGGTTCTGGTTTTGAATACAGATACAAAATTCACTTGCCACCCACAAATCTGTTCTTAAAATGTGCTGGTTCTGCAAATATTCCCGTGATTGTGCTTGTGTGCTAGAATAGTCAAGGAAAGCAAACTGAAGCAAGCATGGTCGCAATGAACTCATTTACAAATAGAAGTGAATGTCTGTGGGAATTCATCAGCAGTATTCATCCACTGCAAGCTGTGTGCATGTGTAAACTCTTGTCCCTAGGTGTGCCGCTCCTTGATTAATGCAATCTTCTATTTTGCTGCAGTGCATCTTGGCTGTTTCCTCTCCAGCCTTTCCAAAATCCTGCTGCTGCTGTAGGAACTTTCCTCTCCCACTTCTCTGATCACTCTCTGTTTGAATCCCTCTGGAGGCTTCTTACTTCAAAAATGAAAAAAGCTCCTCTTCCTAATGCAGCATGTGACCTTTCCTTGCGGGGATTGTTGCCCTCTCCTGCAGCTGCCTGTGAGAAGAAAAGTGCAATTTCTGAGCTCTCCTGCCCATGCATTATCTCAGCATCAGTGCAAAAGGGCCCTAGCATGGACAGAAAGGCTATAAATCTCCTCTCTCCCACTACTGCCTCCCCACGGTTTGCCAGCATGGGGAGGGATAGTCATCCGGAAGAGCTGCTGCAGGAACACGCTGCCATGTTCATTTCTAGGAGAAAGCTTGTGCCCAGAGCCCAGGAGCAGTGGGGGATATGGCTGCTATAAGCAAGATGTTAGGTTGTCAGAAAATGTCCCCATGCCATAATGCTGATTTGGTCTCACTTCAAGGTTTCATGGCTCCTCCCAACACGTACCTGGATTTGTTGGGAATCTTGGCTGGATCTCTACTCATTGGCAAGCACTGGAACTTCATTCCTTTTGTAATTTGGCATAGACCTAGTCACGCTAACGCCCCTCTCGGAAAACTCGAGGATCTGATAAACCTCTCCCACCCCAAACTCAGAAATCAGTGGTGAAATAGGTTCACCTCCAGATATAAGAACCATTTGTATTACACTGCTCTGCCGATCAGAGCGATTGTAAAAATAAACTGCATTTGCAAAAACAAACCCCTCGAGCTTTTAAAGTGGCAGAGAAGCTGTTGCCTCGAAATTAGCCTTCTACCCATGGGATGCTAACGTTCCCTCCCATCTCTGACCCAGTGGACATTTGCGCTCCTGTCAGTTTTTCACCTACCTGACTTCGTTTTATTGACTTTTAGCCTTTCAGCCATATTATCTGCCAGTCTTCTGCACTGAGAGCTTTCTGGGATTGGGCCAGATGCCAGATCTCTGTACTACTAGAAAATCTTAACTATCGTTTATTCTTTCAGTAGATGCATCACAAAATATTCAGGCCAGATTCTGGCACCTGGCTCACCTTAAGAAGCACTCTGCTCCACAAGTCAAATCAGTGAAACTACTCAGGTAATAACTTGTTGCTTGGGGGGAATAAAAGCATCAGAATTAGCAGCGAAGGCACAATTCTGCTCTTGTTGTAGTCAATGGCAAAACTCCCATGATTGCAAGCACAATAGCTGTTTGTATGCATAAGAGCTGCAGTTGCATATACAGTTATGAAAATCTAGTCCTATGCCTTTAATGTTGGATGATGGGCTTAGTTCTAAAATAAAAATAACTCCTTGCTGTAATGAGGCTGCTGTTTATTGGCTATACAGTAGTATGTTTATTAATCACATAACAAAGCTGTTAGCTTTAGGAACTTTATGGCTTGATTAGTATTTGGTTGTAATCGCAGTATGTTGTGGCCAACATTTTCCAAAGTGACAACTTGTCTGAGGGGGCTCAGCTTGAGACACATCAAAGGGACCCGATGTTCAGAAAATCCTACGTGCCCCAGTCCCTTTAAGATGTAGTATGTTGGGCCTCCAAAAATTGAGGTCCCCACCACTGCCTGTGAAAATCTTGGCCTAAGAGTGTAACATTCTAGAACGCGATAGTTTACCACCTCTGAGTTTGTGAAATGGTGCATGTCAAGAATGTCTGGTACCCGGACTGCCATTCAGGTGGTAACGTTGACATGTTGTAGAAAGTAAAGTTCTTCTTTGCCAGGTGATCACTTTATTTGTCTTTCATACTCCCAACAATTCACTCTCCCAGTGCTTCCTCTTAGAGCACTATTCTGTCCTTACATCAGATCCACAGCCAATCTCCTTTTTCAAACCACATTCTCCATTAGTTGGTACTCCTGCCCATTGCTTTCCCCTCCATAATGAGCTTATTCACATTCCATATTCAAAACCCACTATGCGATTCACTGAACAGAAAACTGCCCTGGCTTTGCACTGTTTGATGAAGGCTGATCTGGGGATGACATTATAAATGAGCTTTTATATCTGAATAGTTTCATTCTGTTTAACAAAGTCAATAAATACATTAGATCACAGCAAGAGTTTGGTTCTGAGGAGCTTGGCTGCAGCCTCAGATGCTCTCATTGATCTCATTTCGTTCCTCCCGGTGGAAAGTGTTGTTTCCATTTTTCAATCTCTTGAGTGAAGTATTCAAAAGAATAGTTACAGCAGCAGCAACAAAAATCAACTATACCTGTGGCTTTCAGACATCAGAAGAGATGGGTGAACTCATTCAGATAAAATCCAAACTTCTCTACATTTTTATCTAGATCCAAGTTCTCGTTCTCTCTCTCTCTCTCTTTTTAAAATGTAACTAAAGTCCTGTCGGTTTTGCTTACTTCAGCAGAAGCGGAAATGCTGAAAATCAATACATAGCCTACTGTCAAAGTATTTCCAGCAACTGGATGCAGCAAGTATCACAAATCTTGAGAATTTCCAGTCTTGCTTTGCTGATTCAAGGGGTTCTGAATTTTGTAGTGTTCATTCAGAGAGGGCTCTGCCCTGCATCCATCCAAATTAATGGTAAAACTGCAGGATCATGCTTATAAACATCTAAACTTTAGGGGGTGCTTATTCAGACAAAACTTTCAAACCTTTAAAAGCGACTCCCATCAATAGATGTGGTCGCTATACACTCCTGTTATCACTGAGAGAAACATAAGAACAGAAGCTTGTACATCAAAATAATAAGCGGAGATTGCACCGGATTATACTGTCAGTTATTCTGTAGTTTTGCTCCATTGACTTTGGAGTCCTCCAAGTATTGGTACTTTATACCAATATAAGTGAGCTCTAAATCAAGTTTTATTGACTTGAGAAATAAATATCGTCAAGGGTGAAGCTTTATCTTAAGACATTAAATGTTGATTTTCAGCAAAACAATAGGCTACTGTATGCATTGTTACATAAATTCATTATTGGAATTGCTCAAGTAGCTAGTAGAGCATGCCAGCTACTGGCAGAAAAGTAGCAGGGAGTTTACCTCCCCTATAATTGATAGTTCTAAAAAGCAAGTTGATGAAGTCAGAGGCCTAAGAGAAAAACTATTCCCTTGTAAGGAGTGAAACTATAGCTTTCATGGAACTCAGCACAGTCAATTAGGATGCAGTTATTTGTACAGCTCATTTGATTGGCCGTATACAGTGTTGTTAAGCCATGTTGACATTCTTCCAGATCTCCAGTATTGCTCAACTCTCAGGAGAAATTTACTGATCTGTCATGACTACACTTATGATGAGTCTAGCTCTATTTTTCTGGTTAGCTAACAGTTGGTGAACCAATACTAATTTCCTTCTAGTGTAATCAGTCTTCATATGTATTTACTAATTTTCAGACGGTGGGTTGTTCACAAGCTGTTCTCTGACTATTTGTGTTGTCTAGTTGGGGACCTGATGTAACCCACGTGATTTTATTTGTGCTCCTTGATTGCATGATGGAAATATTTTAGGTAGGAGAAGAATAACACCTGTGTACAAAATATTCATTGACAAGCAATACATGGATTTTCAAACAATCAACCACATATGGTAAATTCATCAAGCTTTTACAAGACTTCCAATCGTTTCAATAATTGCAAATAACAAATAGCATGATACTATGCTGGTGAACTTTAATCACAAATGATTCATAAATCAGGGTAGGATTATTTTTTGACTATTTGACCAGCCTTCCTCTTATAAATCATGTATGCTGGACAAAAAACTGACAGATATATTGTTTGCCTGTTTTAGCATTCAGGACTCGTTCCTTCGGAACCAGAGCCTAGAATTGAAACTCTGGACACAGGGTTGTCATGCTGCCTGTAACTGCTATTACTGTCATATAATTTAAATGAAGTATTTCTCTTACAGATGTGAAGGTTATTATCACTGGCTTTGGAGATAAAGTCAGCATTCCTGTCACACAGACTCAGGTTTTATGTTAAACAATACTTAACAATTTGTAGCTTTTTTTCCATGACTGACACATTTACTATCACTTACAATTCCAAAATACTATGTGCTGGAGCACTACACTTTAGATGTCCGTGTCTTGTGACTAATGAATGTAATTTGGCAATTTCTATTCTGAAATATGTCCTATACAATGAAACCTGACATCTAGATTAGAGTTTTACTCAAAAAAAGGGTGTAACTCTCATAGACCTTTTGCATTGCCATTATTTGGTCCAGGGCTGTATTCACCAATAGGTGAAATCCAATTACTTTAGACCAGGGGTCTCAAACATGCGGCCCGGGGGCCGCATGTGGCCCGCAAAGCCCTTCCCTGCGGCCCGCCAAGCTTCCTGTCGTCCCCCCCCCCCCCATAGCAGTTTGCGGGAGGGAGGGGCCAGAAGCAGAGGCTTCTCTGCTGCCTGGCTGGGCCGCGCGTGTTTCTAGCTCTGGACTTCCTATATTGCTCTTGCTTTGTTTGCCAAACAGCTGTTGGTGGTGCCTAGCGCTTTCCAGGAGGGAATGGGGAGCTGCGTGCTCAGAGGAGGAGGTGGGGCAGGGGTGGGACCTCTTGGAAGGGGTGGAGTGGGGGTGGAGCCGGGGCAGCGAGGGCAGGGTGTGTGTCAGTGGTGTGGCCCTCGGGCCAGTGCACTAGTCCTCATGCGGCCCTCATGGTCATTTGAGTTTGAGACCCCTGCTTTAGACCCAGAGGTGAAGGTGTGGAGTAATTAGTAGAAGAAGATTTCCTGAAGGGGGATCTTAGGGAAAGTGGCAAGTGTGAGATGTTCTGGGCAGGGGGAGTTGGAGCACCATGGGGTGGAGCGTGTGAGGAAAGTGGGGGAAGAAGAGCTAGGCATGTGGAGAAGCGCTGACAAAGAAGGGAACCAGAACTGAGGGCAGGTGACCCTGAGAAGAAGCTGGCATTCCATAGCAGCACCACTACTCACCAACCTGGGCTAAAGATAAGGGCTGGTGGTGCATAAAGGGGAAAGAGGTGAAGGAGCTGCAGACCTAGCCAAGGAGAGCTAGATGGCTCTGTGAAAAGAGAGAGTGGTGGGGAGGTGGCAGTATTGTGGTCTCTGAGTAATTCTAGGGCAAAAGAGGTAATTTGAAATGAAATTATAAAAATTGCTATAGGAGTGTTTATAACAATTGAAATGTCACAACAACTTGGAAAGAATCCTTGAACTAATCATATGCTGAACCAGTAATAAAACCAGCTTAATATACTCACAGGAAAAATGCAGTAACAGAAAATAAACCCCAGAACCTCTCTTGTGCCAGGTGCCACCTCTTCCCAAGATTGCAGGGATTAGCTAAGAACTGATAAACTCACAGTTGGAGACTAGACCAGTGCACCTGGGTGTTAGTTTTGCTCAAAACAGGTATCAGTCTTATAAGAATGTGTTTAGTATTTAAACTCTATGGAATGCCTGTAAGTTGTTGCATGCATTAATCTCACTTGTAATGTTGGTATTCCATGCTATAAGAAAATATGTAAATCTTGATTTATAACTGAAAATGTTTGCTCTGACCTTGTGAACCCGGGCACAACAATGGCCCCCCCACTGCCCAACCAGAAGTTCTATCAAAATCAGATGGGCCATCAAAGAATATCACAATATAAAGGATTGACTAATGGCCCTATCACACATTGGAAATGCTCCATGCAAGGAAGCTTGTCCTGGGGACTTGGAAGCTGAATGAAGGAAATAAAATAAATCATAGGAAAATTTTCCATCTCTCGTCACAGTGTTGAACTCTGACAGGGCCAGAGACTCTAAACCAGGGGTCTCAAACTCAAATGACCATGAGGGCCGCATGAGGACTAGTGCACTGGCCCGAGGGCCGCACCACTGATACACACACATACCCTCACTGCCCCGGCTGTGCCCCCACTCCACCCCTTCCATGAGGACTAGTGCACTGGCCCGAGGGCCGCACCACTGACACACACCCTGCCCTCGCTGCCCCGGCTCTGCCCCCACTCCACCCCTTCCAAGAGGTCCCACCCCTGCCCCACCTCCTCCTCTGAGCACGCAGCTCCCCATTCCCTCCTGGAAAGTGCTAGGCACCACCAACAGCTGTTTGGCAAACAAAGCAAGAGCAATATAGGAAGTCCAGAGCTAGAAACACGCGTGGCCCAGGCAGCAGAGAAGCCTCTGCTTCTGGCCCCTCCCTCCCACAAACTGCTATGGGGGGGGGGGGGGACAGGAAGCCTGGCGGGCCGCAGGGAAGGGCTTCGCGGGCCACATGCGGCCCCCGGGCCGCATGTTTGAGACCCCTGCTCTAAACCGAGGAAATGTTCCCCAGGTGTTACTTCTGGGTCTGCACTAAAGGACACTTTGAATTGACAGATCACTACAATCCTGTCACTCTTAGGATTTAGATGGTAACTCATTTGTGAAGATATGTTTGCTTGCTTTAAGTTTAACCTGTAAATAACTCTTTTTTTTCTTCTTCTAGTTAATTATCCTTTAGATAGTTTACTATAGGATTGGCTACAGGTTTTTTTTGTGTGTGTGTTTGTTTTTTTTGAAACGTAAGATCTAGAGTACCAATTGAGCTGGGGTAAGTTACTTGTCTCTTGGGCCTGGAAGCAACCTGAATATAGTATGATTTTTGGTGTAAATGACCATTTTTAACTAAGCCCAGATAGACTGGAGAGTCTAAGGGATCTGTCTGTGACTCCATGGTAAGACTGGTATAGTCATCCAGGAGTTCATTTGATACTGGCTTTGTGAAATTTAACACCAGTTTGTGGTGTCTGCCCTGTTTTTGACAGGCTGCCCTTCATGGTCGTGAGCCATGACACCATGGTTGACAGCATGATACCATGGGCATAGTTTGGGAAGGGAGAGGGGTGTTGCCCCAAAGCCTTGAGCAGGTGTGGCATTTCTCCCCACCCGCACGGCCCCATTGGCCTGACAGGAGCTGCCCACTACTCAAATATATCAGTCAAACTAGGCCTTTGTGTGACACTGACACCTGGACAGACTTCATAGAACTATCTTTCTAGGGCAATGTATTAGAGTTTGTTAATGGTGATTATTAATAGTATTTGTTACATATAGCACGTAAATGCCCCAACCAGTATTGGGGGTCCACTGTGCTGGATACTGAACAAATACGGAATAGAAGATGGTGCCTACCCTGAAGTGCTTACTTTCTAAAAGATAATACAGACAAGTTGAACCAGGTGGGTAGCAGAGAATGTGACAAAAATAACTTCTATTCCTTATATACTAATGCTAGGAGACTGGGTAATGAGCAAGAATTAGATATTCTCATTGATGAGAAGAAATTTGATATAATCGACATTGCTGAAACCTGGTGGCACAAGTGGAATCTTAAAAACATCGGTGAGGAGGACAGAATGAGTAGACTGATGCAGTGTGGCATTCTACATTAAAGAGCCCATCCCCTGTTTTAGAGTTACTGATAACTCAGACCTGCAGGATCATAAAAGTATGTGAATCAATGTGCTAACTAATGAAGCCCAGGAAGGGAACTGGTGGGGTTCTGTTACAGATCATCAAATCAAGCCAGAGAGAGGGATAAGTTGGTCCTTAAGCACCTATCTGTTATGTGTTGAAATTAAAATGGAGGTTGATTTCACTTTGGGAGAAATATGTGGGAAGTCTCATACAGCCAACAGTAAAACATTACTGAAATTCTAAAAATTATAGAGGATAATTTTCAGACATAAAAGGTATTACGCCCACCATGAGGTAACTATTTTGGACCTCGTTATGATGGATAAAGGTCTGGACTGGAAATAGGTGGTTGCCAGGAACCAGCCCCCATGACTTGATTACATTACTTACAGGCAAACAGGGGGATTGTCCCAATCAGTAATATTTGTGCTTGGTGCTTCAAAAGGGCTGATTTCTCAAGGTTGAGATTAAATGAGATTGATTGAGAGGAAAAATGTAAACAGAAAAATGTGAATGAAATTTGAGAGTTGTTTAAGAAGAGTTTATTAGATAGTCATAAAACTAAAATTCCACAATTGTGAAAGAAAACAGCTTTGGTGAAAAGACCATCCTGGTTAGTAGGGGAAATGAAAGCAGAAATGAAAAGTAATAATAATAAAAATAAAAAAGGTATAGAACATGTGGAAAAAGGGGGATAGAAACAATACGAAGTTGCCTATGCAACCTTAATTTGTCCCCCTTGCAAGTATGAATTATGATTCAATCTTTAATTACATGATCACATACTATTTTTTCCATAGGGCCCCTGTCTCATTCAGCGTACATGATGGAGCTGCTCTGGGGACGAATCAGGTGTGTGCAGACCTCCCCCACTGCAACTTGAGATCATTGCTCCTTGTTCTGTCATCTGCCACCACTGAGAACAGCCTAGCTCCATCCTCTTTGGAACCCCACTTCAGGTAGTTGAAGGCTCTTCTCTTCTGCAGACTAAATAAGCTCAGTTATACAGAAATATGCAACTGCTGTTAGTATTCTAGACATATGCACACAAACTGACTTCCTGGCGCCTCCTCCAAACTCTTCTCTCCTACAACCTGTGCGCCTCCTGCCAAACTCCATGCAGGTTGCTTACATATCCTTTCTCTTTCTGCAAAGTCCTGACTTACTCACTATAAAACTTCCAACTTCTATAACAGTTGACGCAGTAGTTCTACAAACAAAGGTCTCCTTCATTACACAACCCTGATTCCTACTCAGAGCAGTTCTGTTCTGTGCACTGAATAAGACAGGGATCCTGTGTTAAAAGTAGCAGCTAATCATGAAATTAAAAACATCAGAATAATTAAAGTAATACCAGAATGCATATGTACAAAGGGGATATATTAAAAGGTTGTAAGGAAACCTTAAATCTGGCATTTCCTAACTTTGGAGGGCTTGACTGCAACCTTTGGCCTGGTCTTCACTAGGAAATTAGGTCAGTATAACTACATCACTCAGGGATATGAAAAAAACCACACCCTGGAGTGACACAGTTAAACCAACCTACCCTCTGGCCCCGGTTGCAGACAGCAGTACCTACACTGATGGGAGAAGCCCTCTCATTGGTGTAGGTAGTATCTTCACTGAAGTGGTGCCGCTATAGCAGTTTACGTGTAGACAAGCCCTTAATCATGATCATAGCACAGGTTTTTTTTACTGTAATAGATATGCAGGCTCCAGTTCTAGTTTGTCCTTTTCGAGACAATAGAAATTCATATTGTGTATACTGTATGACACTGTCTGTCTAAATTGTGCCTTGTAGATTCAATTAGAGAAGATATTTTTTTTCTCATCCCTACCATAAAACTGGGTGCTAGGGCTGTTGTTTTCCATCTCAGAGATACCTGAATTTCAGTGGTGAGTAAGGGATCCTGACAAAGGCGCTGTCAAGGCTGATTCCCCACTCTGCCACTTTGAGTGCAGAAGGTGGGGTCCGCAAGGACTCTAAAAATTAATACTGGCTACTCCAAGCTTGTATTAAATTCCCAAGGTTACAGCTTTACTCTGACTTTGGATGGGAGATGCCGCCACCGCCCAGGTGCAAAACCCCTTTGAGAACCCAGGAAGGCACACTTGGGAATTTCTTCCTGTTGGGTACCCTCAAGCCCTTTCACCCCCCACTCTGGGGAAGAGCTGAGAAAGAAAAACAAAGGAAATCAGCTGTTGCCACCAGCTAATTAGACAACATGTGGACAAACCTTTTAGGACACAAAACCCCAATCCTATTTGTAGCGGGGTGAGCACCCGCTCCCCCCCTAAAAAGGGGCTGGGGTAGCCCGGGAAGGGGCTTGTAGCAGCCCGGGACAGGGGTTGTGGCAGGGAGCCTGCTAATTTCCAGGTTGATGGGGGAAGCAGGCTCAGCTGGGTGGCCACGCCCCAAACCTGTATAAAGCCTGTATAAAGCCTGGGAGGCAGGAGCCTAGCAGTCAGTCTCTCTCTGTAAGCAGAGAGGGAGACAGGGCCTGGCTGCAGGGAGCCATAAACAGAGGACCGGGACCGGGACCGGGACTGGGACTGGGGCAAGGGCAAGGCAACCGGGAGCCAGGGAGCTGCAAAGCTCTAGTGAGAGGGCCCCAGGCTGCCAAGCCTAGCGAAGGCCCGACTCACGGGGTACTGGGGGCTGCAAGGGGGCAGTCCTGGGCTGGGTAGGAGCAGCAGGCCAACCCCTTCTTGCCTGTGATGAGCGGCCATGAGACTGCAGTCGGCCTCAGTGAACCGAGGCAAGTGGTGACTGGCAGTGGCCAGGTCTGAGGCGAGTTGGGGATAGTGGGTGGAGGGTTCCCCAGAGAGGGGAGACCCTAAGACCAGGGGGGTACTGCAGGGGTGCAGCACCCTTGGCTAAGGGGTGCCGGGGTCCGGGAGGGACACGGGGACAGAGTGCAGAAGTGAATGTCGGCCGGCAGAGGGTGCTCCGGGGTCGAAAGAGCTGATTCCCCAGACGACCAGACGGGGGCACTGCCGGGTGAGTGACCGACTCGCTACACTATTCTTAAAAAAGGTAAATTTTATTAAAATCAAAAAAGAACGTACATCTGGAAACTCAGGCTATTGCTAGATTTTTTTTTAAAAAAAAACACCCACAAGGATTAATCATCAAGAATAACTTTCTTGAGGTCCATCTTAAAGTTACAAGTAAAACAAAAGCATTTGGGGTTAGTACAGAGGAGTCCACAAGCCATAAAGAAATAAAAGAAGAGAAACCTGATGGCGTCTACCTAGACATTTCCTGATCTACTTACATATCTGGGGTTTCAAATGAGTAGTTTCTAGGTATTATACCAATGATTTTTCATATCTGGCCCCAAGCTTCTTATTGCATAGTTGCATTGTGTTTGCTTCTCCCTGAGAACAACAACAGACATACAAAAGGGGAGTCTTGTTCTATTTTTTAAAAGTTCTAGCCTTCCCTTGGCTCTTTTGGTCAGGTGCCCACTCACTTCCTTTTACCTATGCATCACAGTCAGACTTTTAACCCATTATAGGTAAAGCAAGTAGAGAACAGCTACTAAGGGGATTTCCTAGCTAACTGGTTGGCTGGGTACATAAAAGGGATCTCTTTCCCCACCCCCCTTCATTTATCACAGGCCCTAATCTGAAGTCAATGAAAAGATTCCTATTGATTTGAATGTGGTTTGGCTATGACATAAAGCATGTTGAGATTGTTAGAGATGAATAATGCCATATAAACGTAGGGAATAAATGACTATTTATTACTTCTCTTGCTTGACTTCTACATAGGATAGAAAAGTCAATATTAACAATAAAATACATATTGAGTCTTTAACAACATCAGAAAATTGCAGTGTAAAAAAAGCTTGTGGTGGATAGGCTTATATAACGTGCGTGCTGCTGATTAGCTATTGTGGAACATGAACAATTTACAAAAAACGTGGGGGGAGAGGGACAGAAAAAATATGGACTGCTGCTGTTTAATGGCTAATTTAATGGAGAAAATCTTTTAAAAATATTATGGAGTCACAGCAGAGAGTCTATATTTAAGATTGTAAGACACTTTCCATTATAAACCGAATAATTGCTTCCCATATGATATTCCAGGAGAAGTGGGGTTGGAAGCTCCATTATGTACAGTATAAACTTTTTTATATGTAGCCCTGAGGAAACTTTTTTGTTGAAATTTTGAAGTTAATTGCAGAAGCAATTTCAAATTCTGACTACACAGCGGTAGTAGCTGCTTTGTAGATGTGAATGAAGCTAGCTTCTTACAAGCCTAAGGTTTTACTTCCCCTTAGCTCTGTCTCCCACTCCAGATGATCCACCTGAAATTTAATATGCACTTTGATCATGTACTATCACCCCCAAATGAGTAATATTGCCCATTCCATCTTAATATTGCATGCTTAAATTTGGGGAAAATGTACACAGACAACATAAAAAATGACTAGACCATAAAATTTAATATCCTATTATGATAAACTCAGGACAGACAGATGCAAAGGGGGAGGGGAGGGAGGGCAGAAGGTTAAAAGGTCCTCCTCTCTATCAACTGAGGAGGGGTAACTACAGATCAATCCATTTCAGCTGAGAAGGGGTTACCAGGTACTCAGTTAAGATCAGCTGAGAGGGAGTTACCTGAGGTAAATTAGGATCAGATGATTCCAACTAATGGTTGCCTGAGATCTTTTTAAACCATCTCCTGTTGGGTGATGGGATAGGGTGAGATACAGAAAAAGAATCAAGCTGTCAGTAGGCTAAGAGCAGCAAGACTGTGAGCCTTACCAGGAGAGGAGGCTGTGATCCCTCCCATAAGGGAAGAAAAACAAGCCCAAAAGACTGGCTGAGAGAAGGAACAGACTGCCCCTGTGCATCTTAGATGGACTGTTTTGCTCAAGCCTGTCTCACCAAGGCTAAAAACAGCTGAGGCCGGGGAGACTGAGGAGGTCACACTAATTGCCACACTATTCACACATGCTGACATTACTCAACAGGGAAAAAAATGTCTATAGTCCTTCAGGTGCCACCCAATGTAGTTTACATGTACTTCCCCAAACCAGTCAGCACATTTCAGGATAAACTGCACTTTCAGGACATTGAGCAGGTTGGTATAGAAGCTGAGTGCCTCTGTCCTGGCTCCCTGGCTGTGTAGACTGGATGGAGTTGAACTGTTAGTGAGTCCCCCTTTCAGCCAGTATTCACAAAACTGCAGAACTGAGAAGCACCTAGATCAGGGGTCAGCAGATCTGGAAGAATTTGGTGAAGTTTCAGTGGATGCTGCCAGCTGGGAGGTTAGATCTGGAGCATATTCACAGAGAAAGGAGATACCCATTGTGACAGTGTACCCCATAAGGCTTTATGGGGGAGTGCTTATAAATGTGTGTATGATACAACTGGAATATGCTTTTGCTACATATGCCATGTAACATATCTATGTAATGATAATAATCTACTGGATCTGTCCATCCTGTTTGTATGTATGTGTCATTGTTGTACTCAAAGTTATGAATATTGGTTATGTACTTGGTTAGCCTTAAACAGCTTTAGTGAAATAGCTGGGCAGCTTCCTGAGAAGGAACTATTCTCAGTAAATGCCCAATCAAGAACCAATCAAGCTAACAATGAACTCTATAGATGCCAATCCACATCCAACCTTCCCCAGGAATGTGGCCTGGCTGGTAAGAAAACCCAGTCTGGCACAGACATGTCTTGCGAATATGGCTCTGAAACTCCATTTTACAACTGGACTCTGCATAGGAAGGAGGAGGGGGTCTCCACCCACAAGAGAAAATCTATATAAACCCTGGGGAGACCCTCCATTTTGTCTTCAGCTGGCTCAAGGAACAGCCTCTCCAGCCCCCAAGAAGATCTGAAGGAAACTGGAACAGAGGACAGTGACTGCAGGGGTGTATGTGCGCAAGTGATAGCTGGACCCAGACTAAAAGGGAGATTAGCCTAAAAGAAAAAATTCACTGAAACGTCTGAGGGTGAGGCTTTTTACCGTTAGTGATAGATCTGTGTATTCTATTTTATTTTATGAGGTAATTCACTTTGTTCCGTCTGCAGTCTGTCTATCTTACTACTTGCAATCACTTAAATCCTACTTCCTGTCTTTATTACAATCACTTTTTACTTATTAATTAACCTGGAGTACAAGTTGGTACCTGAGGTGAGGGGGCAAACAGCTGTGCATATCTCTCTATCATTGTTATAGAGGCGAACAATCTATGAGTTTGTCCTGTATAAGCTTTATACAGGGTAAAATGGATTTATTCAGGGTTTGGACCCCACTAGGAGTTGAGCATTGGAGTGCTAAAGGCAGGAATACGTCTTAACCGGTTTCCAGGCAAGCCCATAGCTGTTGGGGGACCTGGCTCTGGTTTTGCAGCAGGCTAGTGAGTCTGACTCAAACCAGGCAGGGTACTGAGGTCCTAAACTGTTTGGGCAAGAAAAGAGAGGCAGGAGTAGCCTTGGCACGTCGGGTGGCAGCTTCTAAGGGGGTTTCTGTGATCCCAACCCGTCACACCCATAGAAGTACGGGGAAGTTCAAATGGAAGGAGTAGTCAATTAGTTACCTCATCCAATCATTGGTAGGACAGACTAGAGCGATTCTCTTGTAAGAGGAAAACAGGGGTCCCCTGTGGCAGAAAACTGCCTCAACAGGCAATGAGGAAAATGGCCATAAAATAGAATCAGAAAATCCTAGACCAAAGGAAACAGACCAGGAGGAAAATGGGTCCTTTCTAGGAACAGGGAGTGGAGGAAGTTGTAATTCAGAACAAGGCTTAGGGGGAAAGAGTAGCCTTATTGTGGTGACAAGAGCCAGAGAGTCCCTGGTACCCTTGCCGCCAGAAAGAAAGAGTTATGGGGATGTCTCCCACCCATGAAATGTGACTTCTGTGGGTGGAGGAAGATGGACAGCCACCCTGTAGGGCAAGCACTAAGAGTCTGATGCCCCCTTTAAGAAGGGAGGGTGTGGGGAAGGAACAGCCTCACAGCTAGGCAAGGGAGAGAGATGTGAGACAGAGGCCTGGCCTACAGAGTTAGGCTGATGTAAGGCAGCTTACTTTGATCTAACTCTAAGTGTCTATACTAAAATGTAACGCCCACCATGTAGACTCGCCCAGAGTGTTGGCAGTTAAAAGGTGAGGCTCCACTCTGATCCCTCTGACACCAATCTATTATCCCAATTAGCCTTCTGCTGGGGAATTGAAGGTGTGTGTGTGGAGGGTGAGCTAAAGAGCCAACTCAAGACTGATAAGGAGGGCACAGGAAGGAAGTGAGAGGAGAGAGGAACAGGGATAATTGAGCCCAGTCTCACAGAGATCTTGGAGAAGGGAGACCTTTGCTCCTCACAAGCCCTGGGCAAAGGGCCGAAAACACAGTATTGCTGCACAGGATTGTTAAAGGTGTTGGTGGAGGGAATGTAAATAAGTAGCATGGGGAGGCTACACTACCAGTGTATGAGCATGAGCAAGTCTTGTGGTGCTAGAAGGTAGGAGTGCACACACACACACACACACAACCTCTTTCTCTCTCAGTGCGTTACTGTTTTATGTGTAAACCCTCCTCTCTGCACCAGCTTGTGTACTTGGAGTTGGGTCAGTGAAGACAATATCTTTTTTCCCTCCACTGTCTCCTTCCTAACCTTCTTTATAGTGGAGCATATGGCAGAGGTGCTAACTCCTGCACAAGCTCCAGAAATCCTGTGCTACTCATGCCACTGAATTACACTGGCTTCTCAGTGTCTAAGGCTCTCTGTTCTTGAGGAGTGAGCAATATTTCCTTCTTATGGCAGCATCCTGAACTCTTTACTTGGGCACAACTCCATTTTATTTTGCCTCAGTAAGACTTGTAGGACTTTTAACAAGAAGCCTTTTCTGGCTCAGTGTTTAAGATTCTCAGCACTGAAGAGCTGTATGAATTACAAACTGGCACCTCCTCTATCATATGGGGTGACTACATTGGACTCATCCGTGGAATATTTCCCAACATGAAGCTCCCTCTGCTTTATTTCCATCAAGATATGATTCATATTCATAGGTGGCCACTTAACTCCCTTTAAATCTCTGCACTTTCCTGTGTGTGGTCTGGCAGTAACATGCTCTCCTGTGCTTTAGTGATAGCTTCAGGATAAATAGCACTATTTTCATTGTGGTTTGATTTTTTTTGTTTATATTTCATCTGCCATTTGAGCAGTAATGCGCAGCACTTTAAGATCTGAAAAAAGCATTTTCAAGTGCCTGGATACAAGGGCCATTACACAGAGAGCATTTAGAAAATTCATCAGATGTAGACAGTAAGGCAAAGCAGATAAGAGCTGCAACAAAGAAAGCCCATTCTTTCATTAAGAAGGTTAATCTTTCAAGACCTTTTTAGGCCCCACTTCATGGACCTCCCATAGAGGTAGTGAAAATAATAACTAGCTTGTAGTTTAGTGCTTTTCATGAGGCGCTCATAACGTGTTACAAAGGAGGTCAGGATCATTATCCTCATTTTACAGATGGGAAAATTGAGGCCCTGAGCCAGGAAGTGGACTGGCTCAAGGTCACCTAGCAGGCCAACGGCAGAGCAGGGAGTAGAACCCAGGTGTCTGAGTTTAGGCCAGTGCCCTCTCCATTTGGCCATGCTTTCACCTTCAGGTAAAGGGCTGGATCCTCATCTGATGTAAATCAACATTACCCTGTTAACATCAGAGGAGAGAGACCAACTTCACCAGCTGAGGATGCATATATAATTCCATTAACATTAGGAAAAATTATAAAAGTATAAAATATATACTGTTCAAATCCATTAATTGTTTTCCCCTGCATACAAGTAGGCCTTTCTTTGTTATCTATCCCAGGTAGAAATGGCCTTTAGAAACTAGAATGCCTACAGAGCTGGGTCCCCCCTTTGAGTCCCCTCATTCACGGATAATCAGGGCAGGCCCCTAAAATTTGTAAAACCCATGGCTACATGTCCCTCGGCATCTGGAGGGACCTCGGAGCAATTCACAGTTGTAAGAGTGAGTGAGTGCAGCCCGGGCTATTATCATTGGACTTAGAAATACTGCAAGCTTCACCATGGCCACTCAGATGTGGCTCTTCTGCTGAGCAGCCAGTGAAGACTGTGTGTGTTGCCAGGGAGCTTCTCAAATGGCAAGAGATGTACCATTATCTAGTGCTCTAAGCATGGGACTGAGAGCAAGGGCTTGAACATTCCAATTCTCATTCTGACATTGATTGCCTTGGGCAAGTCATTTAAGTTTTCTGCCTTAGTTTCCCAAGCTGTGAAACAGTCAATAATACTTACCTACTGCACCGGGAGGGGGGGGGGTTGTAGAGATTAATAACTTTTGTTTGCACTGCAATATAAAATGAATAGATTATAAAATCCAGAAGGACTGTTGTGGTCATCTTATCTGACTTCCAGTACAATACATGCCATGGGACTTCTCAGAATTACATCCTATCCAAATGAGGAAGAGGCATAGTAGTTGCAACTCCCATTCTAACTTTTCTTTTTCAGCAGCTCATAACTTTCTCAAGCAACCTTTGTTAATTTTTTTCCATGTTTGGTCTTGGTCCATAGGCCATTTTTCTTAGTGTTGGGAGTGAAATTCTAATAAAAATCAATTGACTTGTTCTGGAAGTGCATATTAAAATAACTATCCCTCCCTGCTCAGAAGTATCCATCAGAAATGTTGGCCACGCAAAATTCTAACACAAGAATGGTAGAAATGATTTTTTCCAAACTTGGACTGTTTTATAGAAGTAATTAAGAGATAAAGAACAAGCCCAGAAGTCTGAAGAAAATGGGTTCAGTGGTTAAGCTTTGAAAATGGAAAATTCCATGGAGAAACTAGAATTGGAAAACCCTAGAGCAGCTTAGACTACTGAGGAACTCTGAAGCGCTTTAGCTATGACTGATCTAAACTCTGTGCTGACCTAAACATGGAGATACACGGAGAAGGCCTTTGTTCCTATTTGAAAGTCATCATACTAAATTAATGAACATTCTACTTTTTATTCTTTTATTTCATTAAACAAAAGTCTTTAAAAGAAAGTAATTAATGGCAACAGTAAGTTGAGTAAATAAACATTCAAAAGTCAAAATTAAACATGATGGCTGTGGAATCAAAAATTCAAGTGAGGAAGTGAAGAATTGAAGCTGAAAGTTCAGTCTTATATCTGTATATGACTTAAAATATCTCAATGAGATCAACAAAGCAAGACAAGTTTGAAGAAAAGGAAGAGTTTACTGGCTTAGTCTTCAAATGACTCCTTTATTTCCTTTTTATTAAAATCACCAACCATAGAAGTAAAGCCATCTGATTATAAACTTGGAAATGCGGTTGCTCAAATGGGCAATAAAATTATTTTGGGGCAGCTTCTGTACATGGTAAGGAAATTGAACCACACAGCAGAAAGAATAAATGAACTTACTAAACACTTGGTGTACATTGATGGCAAGAGATTTCAAAGCTCATGTTATTGTTTGAAACCTTGCGAAAACCAACCAAACTGAAAGGCAAGGAGCAGCAGCAGAAAGAGTAGAAGGTGCCAGATTTGAACACACATTATTTGAATTCCATAAATGCAATGAAACTGCCTTAGATGCATTATCTTATTCCATACATAGAATGGCATAGTACCATGCTAGACCTACATGGAACATGTTAACGTTGTACTTGAACTTGAAGAATATTGTAAATTGCTAGATGATATTTTGTGTCTTACAAGTATTTTTAGTTTTATAATGCACAAAATATCACGTTACTCAAATCAAAGGGAATGCATCAGCCCCATGGCTTTTAATGAGCAACTAATTGCATGAATCCAGCAGTTCAACTTTGATCACAGTGTGCATAAAAATAGCTTCCGAATTTTCACAGAGTTATGGAAAATCTTTCATCTGGCAGAAATCAAGACAAAATAAAACAATTTATTAAAGTGTGGGGAAGCAACTTGTAGAAAAATACCTCTCCATAAATTCTGGGCTATAATATCAAAAGCATTTGAAAAGCAAATAAAAAATGTTATTTCTGCAAATGTGGATGCCTAAATACTAATCAAAGCTTAGCTGCAATCCTGTTGAAATACATAACAAGATTTCCTAGTTGTTACTCACTGGAATTCTGACCGTCGTAATGAAATGCTGGTATGAACTGTGCTCGTGAATGACTTGGGAGACTGGATTAGGTGTTGCCTTCCTTAAAAGTCAATATGCAGACTGTCAACCAGTTTCTTTTCATTTGGCAGTGCAAGTTGTCTATAAATTGTGCCAGGCTGAAAATACTAGAGCCAATGTGAATTTAAGACAATGTATGTGCTTCACGCTTTCCCACTCTGACTGACACCCCTGAAGCAGAGAAGCTGCTATGGGGTCTAGCATATGCTGCCTTTCTTTGGCCCCAGCGATGGGAGTGAGAGTCCAATTTAGAAAGATAGTGTCTGAACTTTGGAATTTTCACTGTAAAGTAAATGGTAAGGTCCAAGATAATGGCCACTAAATAACGATGGGCTCCAGGTAGTAATAGTACATTTGCTGTGATGAAATGCCATTTAAACAAAATTCTTTCCACAACAGAATTAAAATCGGAGCAGTGTATAAAATGTGTATATTTAAGCCCCGAGATCCTACCTGGTGATTATGCAAAGATGCTTGAGGCCTCCTTTGTGATTCACCATGTGTGCTGTCCATCCCTGGAGTAGTATTTATCTCTGTTTTATTCTATAGGTATTGCCAGGCCCCTAGAGCATGAGGAAGGGAAAGAAACCCTCCACCACCACCCAGGTGAGCACCCCTTCATTTTTATTGCTATAGTCAAAGGAGCATATAGGCACGACAACAATTAGAAATTTGTTGAATGGCAAATCTTTGGTCTTTCAGTGGTTGGGTGACACCCTCTGCTTTTCCTCCTGACTGAAAAAACTGCCTGTTGCAATCTTTCCCCCGCTAAATCTTATTACATTTTAAAGTGTTCTCACATATAATGAAATACATGTATAATTCAGTTATGGAAGCTCTTCTGCTCAGGCATTTCAGAAGTAGAGAAGCACCCATTTAAGTATACTGCAATCTCTCATATCTTCCAATTGCACATATTCTGCAGGTACTGAAGTATGTCTACTTTTTTTAGGGCTTATATTGGATTCTTTAGTAAACCTATTGGGTTCCCAATGCTGTGTATAAGACACTGAATCCCCTACACAGGCTCAAACACCGTGTGCAAATATTGAATTTATTTAGGTATCCCCATGTTTAAAATGTGCTGCTTAGATTGTAGGACATTGGATATTTTGAAACTAATGATTAAACATCTTCTTGACCCTAGACTGCCTTTTGAAGAGGTTGGTTCACGTAGCACATACCCAACCCAAGAGGCGCCAACTTATTATTACTTGTATTAACAATGGTTTATAGGGGCCCTACTCATAGTCCATGCTAGATGCTGTGCACATATTAACAGACTTAAGCTGTTTGATAGCTTACTTTTATACCCATTGTGCTATGTACTATCCATATATACAGAAAAGGAAATATAATTGTCCCCATTTTACAGATGGGAGGGGCAGGGGAAAAAGCTTTGTGATAGTGTGATTTGCTCAAGATCAGGCAGAAAACTTGGGAAAGGACTGGGAACTGAACCCACATTTCTGAAGTTCATGTCTACTGCTTTAGCCATATGGCTCCTTCCAGTCTCAGAATGATTGGGATAGAAACAAACTGTTAGATTACCTAGTCCACTATCCTGGCAACACAGGTCACTGTTACATGCACACGAAATGTTAGCCCCCTACAAGGAGCAAAATGTGTACCATATATGTGGGGCTTTTATTTCAGATTAAGAAAGAAAGTTTATGAAATCCTGAGGTGAGAGAGCAGACTGTGTCTTCCATTCTGTAAGCTGCTCCATCAATTTCTTCACAGTTCTGCTCCTAGCAGACAAGCAGGCAGACGTCTTACCATTAAAGACAAAAATATACACCACAAAGGACATATGTGTCTGGACACTGATTAGCTTCAGCATATGACTATCATCATCCAATTTCACTGGTCACTTAGATAATTTTTCCTGTACAAAGTACCTCTCAGACACCCTTGTTTCATGAGATTTACCACTTACCAGTACTGCAGCCAAGATTTTAGTCATGTATTCTTCATGTGTCATCAAGATCTGGACACAGCTGTTATTCAGGAATTGGGTGGCTCTGGCATGGCTGCTAGGTTAATAGACTCATAGAAATGTAGGTGTGGCATCCCTCTCTGGTGTTATCCGGAGCAATGATCTGCTAGGTCACTCCAATCCTTGACTCTGGGAGCCAGCCTTACCCTATTCTGCTGTGAGACCCCCACTCCTGGGCTGTTCATACAGAGCCTCTGGCATGTAAGCTGCTCCTTGGATTGTGAAACCGAATGACAGTAGCCAATATCTCTGGGCCCAGACAGGACCCTAGAAACCTTCATCTTGCAGTGTCCGGTTATGCCCACTGGATGCTGCAGGCCTATATGAGTTCATCAATTTAACAAAGAAATTGATATGTACCAGGATTGTTATCCCAAGAGTCTGGTGCTTCAATGCTTCAAACCAAACACACTGCTTCAGGTAGAATAAACAAACACATTTATTAACTACAAAAATAGATTTTAAGTGATTATAAGTCAAAGCACCACAAGTCAGAAGTATTCTAAGCTGATCTTAACACTTTCAATGCCCGTAAAAACTTAGATGCTTCTCACCACAAGCTGGCTGGTTGCCCTTCAGCCAGGCTCTCCCCTTTGATCAGTGCTTCATTGGCTTGGTGGTGATGTCTATAAATGGAGGCGGAAGAGAAAGAGGGTGCATGGCAAATGTTTCTCCCTTTTATCATATCCTTTCTTCCCTCTTTGCTTTGCTCCCCCCCCTTCAGAGTCAGGTGAGCATTATCTCATCACTGTCCCAAACTGACCAAAGGAAGGGGGGTGATTCATCCCAGAGTCCAATGGACCCTTTGTTGCTGCCTAGGCCAGTGCCCTTTGTTCCTGTGAGGCTGGGGTGGGTTTGTCCCATACATGCCCTGGTGAGGTGTGAACTGCCCCTCTGTTTCTGGAGAGTTTATGCCTGGGCTTGCTTTAAGACATGAGGACACATTTTCAGCCTTATAACTATATACATGAAACTACAACCTATAACATTACTATAACAACAATTACTATACCATTACTATAGCAACAATACTCAGTACATCATGAGCCTTCCATAGGCACCCGACATGACAAACTTTGCATTGGATGCTACACAATCATAAGGATGAACATGGGGATGTAGGATGTTCCCCGGAGGTACAGAACATCACAGTAGGGCTGGAAGGGACCTCAAGAGGTCATCTAATCCAAGTCTCTGTACTGAGGCAGGACTATGTAATGTAGATAATTCTTGACAGATATTTGTCTAACCTGCTCTTAAAAACCTCCAGTTATGGAGATTCCACAACCTCCCTTAGAAGCTATCCTTGTAGTTAGAAAGCTTTTTCTAATGTCTAACCTAAATCTTCTTTTCTGCAGATTAAACCTATTACTTCATATCCACTGGTAAGACACAACTGATCAACATCTTCTTTATAAGAACTCCTAGCACCAACTCGGAGCAGCACCAGACCCCTACCAAAACCTGCAGACATATCTCCACAGCTACTATGATCAACAACCCCCATAACACAAATACCTATTACAACATGTGCCCTGGATGTAGTACACCACTAAATACCCCATTAATTACTATGTGGGTAAAACTAGACAATTACTCTGCTCTCAGAATGAATTCACACGGGGAACAATAAGACAACACCCTATCATCTATAATTTCATGATGACTTTAACCTAAACTGCCTTCCACTTTCACCTTTGTAACTTGTTTCTCTTTGTTGGTCAGAATCAAGTCTAAAATGGCTGAGTCCTCTGCGACTTCCTCCAGTTGCTGAAACAAGATGCTGTCTCCAACACATCCCAATAACTTATTTTTTGCCACTTTACTTATCCAACAGATGTCTGGATAGTTAGTCCCCCATTATTACCAGGTCTTATGTTTTGGATATTTGTGTTTATTTTTTTCTCACAATGCTTTATCCACCTCCTCTTCCTGATTTGGTGGTTTATAGTAGGCCCCTGCCATGGCATCATCCTATAGTTTTCCCTGTTTTATCTTTACCCAGGGACATTGAATTGTTCTGCCTCCTTCTGCACCTCAGAACACATGTACTGTATATAAGGTAACCAGATAGCTTATGTGAAAAATCAGGACGGGGTGGGAGGGTAATAGGTGCCTGTAGCGACGCAAGCACTCACTGGTGCGGCGCCTCCTACTCATCATCTTGGGAATTAGCTCTTTTAGCACTTAGAGTGCCCTCTGCTGGCCGGTGGATCACTTGCCACTGGCCCCCTATCTCCCTCCTGTACCACTGTGCCCTCCCTGTGTCCCCTCCCAGGGGAACTCCCAACCCTATAAACCACCTTGCCTCAGTGGCTACTGCCAGTCAGCATCTAGCTCCCGTTCACTGGAGCAGACACTTCAGTCTGTAATGGCCACTCATCATTGGCAAGTGATTAGGAGCTGCTCCTTTGCCTATCCCAGGCTACACCTCTGCAGCCCCAGGACCTTCATAGGCCTTCACCAAGGCCTGCAGCCTGGGGAGTTGCCAGGCTGGAGCTCCCCCGCTCTTCTTGCTCTTTTCCCTAGCACCACTCTGCTTCAGTTACCTTGCTCCCAGGCAGCTAGCCCTTCCTACTCCAGGGCTAGAGTGAGACTCCTTCAGCTCCTGGCTCACAGCCCTTTTATAGGGCCAGCTGTGGCCTGACTGGGGTATGGCCCCAGCTGTGGCTGCTTCCCCAATCAGCGGGAAGTGCTGGGAGGTAGGTGGAGGAGTGGGGATGTGGCATGCTCAGGGGAGGAGGAGGTGAGGCGAGGGGCTCCAACTCCAGAGCACCCAGGAAATTTGCGCCTATGATTGTCCTAATTGAGCTTATCTACTAATACTTCCCCATACTCCTAGCATTTGTGTATTGACATCTGAGTTGTCGAGCAGATTTCCCCAGTGATTTTTCCCTTATTGCTTAAGTTCACCTGATTTATGCTTACCTCTGTGCTTTAGTTACCTGCCTGCTCTGAACTTAGTTTAAAGTCATTTAGGTTGGCAAGTCAGCGTACGAAGATGCTCCTCCTTGGTCAGGTGGACCTCTCTCTCCTTCCCAAAACAGAATCCCATGGCCAAGGAAGTCAAAGCTTTCCCATTGACACACCTGCTCAGCCATTCATTCGTCTGCATTCAGACCAGCAGAATGTTTCCCAAAGTGCACAGGGACATCAGGCTGTAGTTGTGTGCATTTCACTTTCCCATTAATTATGCAGCCTAATCTAATACCTTCATTGTTTAATCAGTGATTTATCTGCAGAGAAGTTTTATTAATAGAAACGGAATAAAATGCTGATTTGTTCTAATCCTGCTACTCTAACAGTTGTTTTGCCTTTGGCCATTTCCATTTATACCCTAGCTCACCCATCTATGACTGTATCTATATCTAGAATTCTGCTAAGCTAGCTGTATGTTAAATTTAAAAAGATCCTTTTAATTAGACATATGTCCCTGGTGCTGATAGCATTGCCACGCTGAGTTTACTGTCTGACACCTGGAGGTGAATGAGACTGGCGCTGCCTTGCTTGTCATTTTCCATGGGGTGAGGTTTTCTTTGTGTTTGTTCAGTATGTAATATTGAAGGGGTTTTCAGCATGTCATCTCAAAGTGAATCAAATGAAACAGGATTTCTTGCTTTGTTTAAAAGTCGGCGGGGGTTAGTGCCATTTGAGAAAAAAATATCCCTTTGCAGCAGGGAAATGACTAAGCTGAATAATTAATTTTAAAAAACAGTTAGTTATTTGCAGACAGCAGGCGAAGCTGTGCAGTAGGATAAGCACTCAAGGCATTTTTTTTTAAAAAATCACATTTATGAAAACAATAAAGATTTTGTTCGTCACATCACAGTGCAAGGTTACATAGGTTTGGATTCTTCAATGTCACAATGTTGCCATCTCTCAGGAATTTATTCACATCTCATGCTATTTGATATTTTCTTAAAGCCCCAGCTCAAAATTTTTGAATGTTTGGGGGTAGCAAACCTGTAAAGGAGTCCAGGAGTCCAGATCCCTTCACCCTCAGAGCTTCATTGACTCCCATAGTGATCTGCACAGGGGTCTGCCCACCATGTCATAGATTGATTGTTTTGTTTAAATATACAAATTTGAGAGTTACGTTATGCTGGTAGGTCATACAGGTTCCTAAAATAATACAAGGGATTTTCATTTTATAGACATTTTCTCAACTCAGTAAACGCCCTGTCAGAAGGCAGCAATCAGATCTCAATGAGCAGTTGGGGGACGTGAAAGTAGTTTTTTGTGCCACAGATTTCGAGTATCACCTTGGGGCAGTCATTTAGCTTCTCCATCTTGGTTCCCCATCTGTAAAATAGGGTAAATATACCCTACTTAATAGGGGTATTGTGCCAATAAATACTTCAAAGATTGGAGATATTGAGATATTATGGTAATGAATATTCTGCTAATGGGAGTATGTTAGACAGATTCAGTCATGCTCGTAACTTTAAGCACAGGAGTAGTCTCATAGAGGCCAGTGGGATTACTCCTGTGCTTAAAGTTACATACATGCCTAAGTACTTAGGTGAAATGGGATGTTGAAGACTATACCTCAGTATCCCCCCCACAGGGGTGCTGTGAAGTTCAATGTTTGTGAAAGGATCTTGTACTAAAGTCCTTCAGTGAATGACTGCTGTACATAAATGCACTAATAGAATTTTTCGCAGGTGTACAGAATTTGGAATTCTGAGGAAGCTGCTTCCTCCTTCCCCTCCCCCATCTTCATCTCTTCTTCCTCTCTCCCAGCCCTCTGCTGTCCTATGAACAGCACATGGCGGAGTGTTTGGACTGTGCTGTCAGAGCTCAGTGGATATTGCAATGCAGTGAGGGAGACACACAGGTAGACTGAAGGGTGTAGTTCGTCCTTGCTCTGGACCAGCTATGCACTATATCATTTAAAGGTGCCATTAGTGTCCTGCAGCTGACTCAAGGAATCCTTCGGTGCATATACAAGGTAGAATTGCTGTAAATGGCCCTGTGTTGTGCCTCTTGAAACTATGTAGGTAATGGGCAAGTTTGAGAGTGCGAGAGGGTAAATTGGGGGGCAAGAGATGTCAGGTAGTAATGCAGCAGCATGCAGCTATGAGGATTATGAGCTGCCATTAAGTTAGAGGAGCTGAAAACATCTTTCTATCTTTACTCTGAATTGAGGCCTCTAACTAGGGTGAGTAGGTGTCCAGTTTTTGACTGGAACGCCCGGTCGAAAAGGGAGCCTGGTGGCTCCAGTCAGCACCGCTGACTGAGTCGTTAAATTCCGGTCAGTGGTGCTGCAGCCTGACCCAAGGTTGGGTATATATATAATTGTAACTTGAGATTATATACCCCTCCCACATCCTGAACCCCTCATTTCTGGATCCACCCCAGAGCCCGCACCCGCAGTTAGTCCTCACCCATACCACGCCTCCAACCCCTTGTCCCAGCCCAGTGAAAGTGAGGGAGGGTGCGGGAGAGCAAGCCACTCAGGGAGGGGGAATCTGATTCATTATGGCCTTGCAACCCCTTTGGGCCAGCTAGACTGTCTCAGGAATACCCCAATGCAGAGGGCCTCTACTCCCTGGGACAGAGCCCCTGTATGGCGCGTGGCCTAGAGGCTGTGGGAGTAGGGTGGAGGCATGTGGGCAGAGACTGTAGGGTTGCCAGGTGACTGGTCTTTTACCAGAAAGTCAAGTCGAAAAGGGACCCTGGCAGTGTCCAGTCAGATGTACTGACTGGACACTAAAAGTCTGGTTACTGCAGGCAGGGCAAGGGAGGGAAGTGGCAGCCTATCGCCCAGCCCTGAAAGGGCAGCTCCTGCAGCAACACACATGCACCAGCTCCGGCAGCCCCTTCGAGGAGCGCAGTTTGCTGGTCTGCAGCAGAGGACAGAGTGCAGGGGCCTATGGGGAGCGGGACTAGGGGCTCCCAGCAGCATGGAACATTCCCCGGGAGGGAAGGAACATGAGCTGCCCTGCCAGCCGGCCCTTCCACGGGCCGCACTTTCAGGCAGCTTTGGGGTGGGGAGAGATCAAGCAGGCAGGGAAGAGGGGCTGCTGGGAAGGCAGTGCAGAGAGAGGCGGGAGGCTGCCATGCAGGAGGGCCATGTCCTAACTCCCCAGCAGGGCTGCCTGGCTACTCCCATGTGGCCTCAGCACTTTTCTAATCTTCACTCCCGGTGACCTGCTGGGATTTGCAAGTTCCTTGGGGCTGCTCATACTGGAGTTGAAGGGGGGGGGAGCAGTGAGCACTGGGTTGGGCCTGGGGGAAAGAGGTGAAGTGGTTTTGGGGTTTGGGGGGAAGAAGTGGATCAGGGCCTCAGGGGGAAGAAGGGAGGGTGTTGGGGGTGGGTGGGTCCAGTTTTCACACATTTGAAAGTTGACCACCATAGCATAGAGCAGAAGGAAAGGGCGTGGCTAACCTGTGCCCTGGCAATTCTGCACCCATGTGAAGCCTCTGGCCATTGATGAACACTATTGCTTTCCTCTGTAGTGGCCATAACTTTCATGGAGCAGTTTGGTGAGAGATTTGGCACTGTGGTGCCAACAGTGGATATGATAAGATTCCTGGTGCTATGGGGGAGAGAGAAAAGTCTCATGTCTGTGTTGGGGGGAGAGGAGGAAGGGGGCCTAGATTCACAAAGGTACTTAGTAGCCTAAACCCCAAATTTAGATGCCTAAATCCCAGTTTTGGACTTCATTATGGTTCACTTAACTCTGGCTGAACCCTGTAGGCACCTAAACTCACTGGGCACTTATTTTGCCGTAAAAATTGCACTGGTGCCTATATTTCTGTGTTTGGACATGCACATTGCTCCCTCAGTCTAGGTGTCCAGACACTTCTCTTCAGCCTAAGCCCCAGAGTGATTTACACACTAGAGAAGACAAGCGTTCCGGTGCCTAACTTGTGAGTCAGGCGCTATCCAAGAGTCATGCTCAGAGGCTGCCTACTGACTTGGACTCTTCAGGTGAGTTCGTATGAAACAGAACCCTCCAAACAAGGTGTGGCAGGGACCTGCCCCTACAGGCTAAATCCTGCTTGCTGGCAGGAGGGCCAGGGGCAGAGGCTTGGAGCAGCCAGCAGGGAGCCTAGCTGGGAGCCCTAATGAGGGCTAGCTCACAGCACCAGGCTGGGCTAAATAGTCACAGCTGAGGACACAGCTGGGAACTGAGAGGTCTAGAAAAGCCCTGAGCCAAACTCAATTAGGGGCAGGCCAGGAAGGGAACAGGAGGTTGCCATGCTGTCTCCTTGCTGCAGGCAAGGTGCCCCAGGGGCTTGGAGACCCTTGAACTAGGATAGAGAGGGTAACTGTTGGGGGATGGAGGGGAGCACTTTTCTTGCACTGAAGCCACTAAGTGTATGCACTGTAAATAAAGGACACCTGGGTGAAACACCAGAAGAGGGTGTAAAGACCTTTATTTCGATCAGCCAGAACACAGGGGAAAGACACAGGTCTCTCTGTGGCCCGTGACATTGGGGCTTGTCCGGGACCCTCCTAGCCATTGTAATTCGTGGCTGCCAGTATGGAGGAGACCCTAAAGTGGCTAGTAAGCAGCATGCAGGAAATGCAGCGGTCCCAGCAGACAGAGAGACCGGCCCTGATGAAATGGCAGGCAGAACAGCAGAGGACACTCCAGGAGTTCATCAGGGAGCAGTCCATGGCACAGTAGCAGATGTTCCAGAGGATGGTGAGTCTGCCAATGGGGGATGGCGCCAGGCCACTGGGATGGGGACTCTGCAATATGGGCCCTTCAGATGACCCCGATGCCTTCCTGGGAACTTTTGAGAGGGTGGCTACTGCAGCTGGCTGGGAGCGGGGGACCTGGGCTCTGTGGTTAGCCCTGTACCTGAGCCGGGAGGCCCAGGCAGCATTTATGGCGCTGGGTGACACTCAAGCACGGTAAAGGCCGCTATACTAGATTGAGTGGGGCTCTCAACGGAGCAGTATCGCCAATGCTTCCGGGCAGCCTGCCTGACAGAAAGCTTACGGCCCAGGGCATTCACCCAGAAATTGTTGGACTGGGCCACCCGGTGGTTAAGGCCCAATGCTCAATCCATGGAGGGGGCTATGGACCAGCTCGTTTTAGAGCAGTTCCTCCCATGGCTCCCGGCCCCAGTACGGATGTGGGACACCAGCCCGCCCGAAGTGGGCCGGCTGGTGGAGGAATACCTGAAAGCAGAGGGGCCCCAACGGGTGGTGAAGCCGGGCAAGGGAGGCAGACTGGGCAAAAGCCCACCAGACATGGCACCCAGGAGAGGGCCGTACCCAGGGCCCATCCGCAGCAAAGAACTCCCCTGGTGGCAGTGTGGATGCCCAGGCCACAAGAAGCAGGACTGTCTGTAAATGGAATGTGGGCTAGCTGACTTTTGTGGGTGGACAGGGGGATGGAGAAGAGCAGGGAAGTGCCCCCTAACCACGATTCTGGTATAGTTAGGGGGGAAGCCCCAAGAGGCAGTGATAGACTCAGCCTCCACCCGCTCACTGGTGTGGGAGGCACTAGTGAAGCCCCACTGGGTGATCCCAGGGGCAAAGGTGGCCCTGTGATGTGTCCATGGGGACACTCGCAGACATCCGTTGGCCCGGGTGCCTATGAAAATGCAGGGGTGCTTCCAGTGGCAATGGGTGGGAGTAGTGCGAAAGCTAGCGTACCCAGCCCTATTGGGAGGAGACCGGGGAGCCCTGTCCAGGGAGGTCTGGAGTCAGGGCAAGGGGCCTGAGGAAGGGACTATGGGGTGCCTGTGGAGGGGCGTGAGGGGAGCCTCAATCCCCCTAAGGGGAAAGAACCCCCTTTCCCAGGGCTGGGGGGTGGGTGGGATCCAAGAATCTCCTAGGCAACAAGGCAAAGGCAGGGAAGAATGTTGGCTATGTGGAGCTGAAAAGCACTCTGGGGAGGCGTGCCCCGAGTGTGGTCCTCCGGAGATGGAGGAAAATCAAGATCAGGGCTCTGGAGAAAGGAACCCCGATATGGGGTACCTAGCTCACCAGCCACCTGAGCAAAGGTGTGGTCTCTGCAGGGCGAAGGGGCATGGACGGGAAACCTGTCCATACCTGGGACGTGGGGGAGGGCCTGGGGATCCCGGGGAGGGTCCACAGGAACCCACATCGAGGGTGCAAGAGCTCCCAGCAGGGAGTGGGTTTGTCCAGCCGAAAAGGGCCAGGGGCAGGTGGAGCCTGGTGGCTCAGTGAAGAGGGGAGATGTGTGGCAGGGCCCCTTGAATGCCCTGCCCCTGCAGGCTAAATCCTGCTTTCTGGCAGGAGGGGCAGAGGCTTGGAGCAGCCAGCAGGGAGCCCAGCTGGGAGCCCTAATGAGGGCTAGCTCACAGCACCAGGCTGGGCTAAATAGTCACAGCTGAGGACACAGCTGGGAACTGAGAGGTCTAGAAAAGCCCTGAGCCAAACTCAGTTAGGGGCAGGCCAAGAAGGGAATAGGAGGTTACTATGCTGTCTCCTTGCTGTAGACATGGTACCTCAGGGGCTTGGAGACCCTTTAACCAGGACAGAGAGGGTAACTGTTGGAGGATGGAGGGGAAACACATTTCTTGCACTGAAGCCACTACGTCTGCACTGTAAATAAAGGACACTTGGGTGAAACACCAGAAGAGGGTGTGAAGACCTTTATTTTGATCAGTCAGGGCACAGGGGAAAGAGAGGTCTCTCTGTGGCCCCTGTGACACAAGGCTATTGGGGAGCTTCCTCAGAAATGGATCTCTTCTGTTCTCGTGGGAACAGGGTCACCATCTTTTTATAATAAAAATATCAAAGGCTTCTTTTCTCAATGATCAGCAATGGAGTAGGGATTATGACAAGTAGGAGGGGTGTTAGCAGGTCAAGGGATGCACAGAGCTTCATCTACAGTGGGAATTTCCCCTCATTACAGCTTTCTGTGGCCAGGCACCAATGCAGCTGCAGGGGTGCGATCCCCTAATGTAGACAAGATAAACCTGGGTAAGCCATGATTTGCATCAGCACAGCGTAGCTTTGCCTGTCTACTTTAAGCCACTGGTGTTTGGTGATGGATGATTGTAACTGGAACCGTCTTTCTTTGATGCCGGGGGTACTTGACCCCTGCTCCACTTCAAGTCCTGCCCCCACTCCACCCCTTCCCCAAGGCCCCACCCCACCTCTTCCTGCCCTGTTCCGCCCCCCACTCTCCAATACCTCTTGTATGCTGCAGAATAGCTGATAGTGCCAGGAGGGAAGCGCTGGGAGGGAGTGGGAGGTGCTGATTGGTGGGCTCTGGGAGGGGCTGGGGGAGGCACTGACTGGGGGATGGGTTCTGCCGGTGGGTGCTAAGCACCCACTATTATTTTTTTTTCCATGGGTGCTCCAGTCCCAGAGCACCCACAGAGTCGGTGCCTATGACTGGGGCAAATTCAACATTTTAACACTTTAACAGTTTTCAGGTTAGGAATGTATTGAAAAATTCTCTGCTCTCTTCTGTAAAGTAGATACTTGAGGTTCCCTGCTTATAAACTAAATCTGTTTCTTTGATAGGAAGCACACAGTGGTGTTGTAACCCTGTTGGTCTCAAGACATTAAAGAGACAAGGTGGGTGAGGGAACAGCTTTTATTGGGCCAACTTCTGCTAGGGCTTGTCTACACAGTGAAGTTGTAGACACAACTTTTGTCTTTCAGGGGTACCTAAAAAAGCCTCCTTAAAAAAAGAGACAGGTTTTGCCAAGCAAGTGGCAAAGTGAACTTTATTGGCAGGAGCACTCTCCTGCTGACAAAGCTAATGGCTTGTGGGGCCGGAAGTGTGGACAAAAAGTACTGAAAAAGTGTGTTTACACACGCTGACTTTTAGCGACAAGGCTATGTTGACCTAGCCTGATCACTAAGCTGTGTGGTGTAGACCAGCCCTACGGGAGACAGACAAGCTTTCAAGCTTCTTAGCGCTTGTCTTCAGGTCTGAGAAAGGTACTCTGCTAACTACACGGTCAAACAGGTATTTTAGTGTAAGTACTTAGCACATCTTCTAAGGGACCATTCAAGGTGAAGAGCCACTGTCTGTTCAATCTTGTATTTAGTCGTGACACGCCGAGTACATTTTCCAGACCTGAAGATGAGCTCTGTTTAGCTCAAACTGCTCTCTCACCAACAGAAGTTTGTCCAATAAAGCATATTACCCCATCTTCTTTGATAAGACGGTTCAACCATTCTCTGTCATGTGGTCCAAACACTTGCAAATAAAAGTCTCCACCATTTCTAGGGGGGGGGGGCAGAGCTAGTACTCCATGGGTATTTTCTTCCAATGCTTCCACTCCTATGACAGTAAAGAAAATAAGAGGCAGCAAGAAGTGCTTGGAAGAACTATAAGAGCATAAAATATTATTTAACCAGTGTCTGGGAAATGGCTCTTCATATTTAAAGTCACCTTTGAGATAGGCAGACTTCACTTCTTAAAAGGAGTGATCTCCTGAGTCCTCCTGAATCCTAATCTCTTATGCCAGCAGAAAACTTGACTTAAGCAAGAAAGAGAAACAAGAATATTTTGGGTGTGTTTTAATCAGCTTTGTTATGGTGACATCTTCTGCCTCTGCTGCGTGCAACCAAACAAAGGCGTTGTTCTTCTCTCAGCGAGAGCTGTGTTTATAGGCCATGACACTGAGCAACCCTTTCTGCCAGTACCGTATCTTGATGTTCTTCCATCTAACCAAAAAACAAAACTCTGGCTAAAATGATTAACAAAAATAAAGCTATTATTGTTTTCTTACATTAGTCATACCGGGAATATGGGGAGACAGAAAACAGAGCCAAGCTCTTGCTGACCTCCACATCAAGTAACTTTTGTTTTTGCATTTATGAAATTTACACTAATTTTCTTCAAAAGGAGGGTCATGGTCCTGCTGGGGAAAATCAGATCTATCTTTCAGGAAAACAAGGTCTCTAATGTTGTGGCCAAGAAGTCAGTGAGGAGGTTCTGGCTGTGCATGGATCTTAGAAACATAAACAAGGCCATGATTTCAGACTGTTAGCTGCCCACAGGAAAAGAATTAGCAGTACAATCCTATCGCTTCAAGGTATTCACTGAATTTCATCTCCACTAGATGCTATATGGACTCAGTCTCTAGGCCTTGGTCTACACTGGAGGGAGGGGGGTGGGAAATCGACCTAACACAGGGGTCGGCAACCTATGGCATGCGAGCCAATATGTCATGCTGGGAGAGCTCAGCTCCCCCCCCCCCCCCCCGTGGCTTTGGTGTTTCCCCCACTGGCACTTTGCCAGCGGCCACCTGCCCCACTCAGCTCCCGCTGCCAGCCTGGGTTTCCTATACCCACTAGCAGTGGGAGCTGAGTGAGGCAGGTGGGGACCCAGACTGGCAAGATGCCAGCGGGGGAAACTCCAAAGCGGTGGTGGACTGAGCGCGCAGCCCATGCTGATTTGGAGTTTCCCCTGCAGGCTTCTGCTAGCGGGGGTCCCCCACCTGCCCCACTCAGCTCCCGCCCCTAGCCTGGGTGCATGGAGGCCACACTGGCAGCAGGAGCTGAGACCCCGGCTGGCAGGAGCCTGCAGGGGAAACGCCAAAGCGGCGGTGGGCTGAGTGCTCAGCCCGCTGCTTTAGGGTTTTTCCCCCATAGGCTCCTGCCAGCCCCCTGTCAGCATGGGTTCCCTATACCCAGGCTAACAGCGGGAGCTCAGTCATGCAGATAGTGGGACTCCAGCTGGCAGGAGCCTGCGGGTGAAACCCCAAAGCAGTGGGGGGCACATGATGCCCTGACTAGACGAGGATTTGGGTTGCTGACCCCTTACCTAACATATGCAACTTCAGCTATGTGAATAGCATAGCTGAAGTCGACATATTCAAGTATACTTACTTGGAGTCTTCACGGTACTGAGTTGACTGCTGCTGCTTCCCCGTCGACTCTGCCTGCACCTGCACTCAATGTGGTGGAGTTCTGGAGTTGATGGGAGAGCACTCAGGGATCCATCTCTACCTGCCGATCTGGCAGGTAGTGTAGACCTGGCCTAGATCTCTAGATTCTTTTAGCAGTTCTAGCTTTCTTGACTCATCTGAACTTGTTTCATGGCAAGAGGGTGCTGTTTATTTGCGTTCTAACCTGCATCCAATACTTAGTGCTGAGTGGGATATCTGGAGATATCTGGATCATATTGTTCATGATGACCCCCCCTCCTTGGAAACCATAATATGAAGTACCCTGTTTCCCCGAAAGTAAGACATCCCCCAAAAATAATATGTAATTATTATTAATATTATTTATTATGTAATCTCGCTGTAATATAATGTAATTTTGGGAACAAAAATTAATATAAGACACTGTCTTATTTTTGGGGAAACACGGTATGTACTACATGCTAAACTACTTAATGCCAATTTATAGACTCTCACATTGGACAAATATCAGATTTTCTATGTAAGCTTTGTAAGTTGCTATTTGTTTGGTTCTGTCATTTAACCACCATAGTCCAGTAGAATAGCTACCAGTCATCTACAGAAGCAAAGGACTGTCTTCCTATTGCAATGAATACATTTTAACCACAATGGTGCATATCTCTTTGCAATAAAGGAAAGGCAACTTATTTGTCCTCTATCCTCCTTCTCCCTGTGCCTATACAGAAGGAAGCTGCCAGGAAATCTGGTAGGAGTGATAAAGCTTTGGGTGCTATGATGTGGAGAAGTAGCCTTCTATTTATTATGGTCCATTAAACATAGTAAAGATGGACAAAATCGATCAGTTGAGTCATCTGTGCTGAAAGAGAGCCAATCAATGAATTGGAAATAGGAATATCTTCTCCTAATCATCACATCTTCTGAGAAATACTATACTTTGCTTCTTTTAGCGCCTACTCTACAACATTCTGCATAAGAGAGTAGAGTGGCAATGAATGAGCTGGGAGAAAGATGGAATAGCAACTCTGGAAGTTCATATGGTGTCTGCCCTGGTCCTCTCCTACTACACTCAATATAATCCAATGACAATTACTACCACTTCCCCTAGGCTGGTCATTGACACAATGCTCTCATAAATACTGTACCACCACTGTGGATTTATCTCATCCTTTGCTCACACCGTTAGGCACCTAACTAGCACCCCATCTGGGACCATCACTTCATTGCTCAGTGCTGGGTTTAAAAAAAGCACTTTTTATTATGACTGGTTTTGCTGCTCCAGCATGCAATGATTCCTAGATCATCATAATTTAGTACAGTAGTGCATACTCCTTTTATTTGTTAACTCTAACCACAGCAGCCATGAAATAGGCAGGTGTTGCAGTTAGAGAGCCCCTATCTTTCATGCGGCCTAAGTCTGCTCTTAGCACACACTCAAGGCCACTCTTTGCAATAAAGGAAAGGCAACTTATTTGTCCTCTATCCTCCTTCTCCCTGTGCCTCCTCCTTTCATGTATTGGGCACACTACATTTAATCACTGTTTGACAAGGCAGTTGACCATCCCATCCCATTTCTTTTTCTTCCCTGACTTCATTGCCTACAGAGCAGCATTATGCTGCATGAGAACATGTCATTGGCCTGCTTTTGAATGATGGCATGATTACCCATAAGAGTTTGAGTTTCGTGTTACATACTTTCCACCAAATGCTCTGGGTACCAATAAACTAATGAAGTTACAAAGAGTCCTGTGGCACCTTAAAGACTGACTAAAGTATTGAAGCATAAGCTTTCGTGGGCTAATACCCATCCGACGAAGTGGGTATTAGCCCATGAAAGCTTATGCTTCAATACTTTAGTTAGTCTTTAAGGTGCCCCAGGACTCTATGTAACTTCTGCAATTCCAGACTAACACGGCTACCTCTCTGATAATAAACTAATGAGCAGCGGTGTCACCCCTCCCCCGGAACCTTGGGTGCCTTATAATGCCTTGCTAAAGTAGCTCCCATCTGGGCCACTCAGAAAGAGCTTTCCACCCTGCAAGCCAAAACCTGAGTGTCTGTAACTGTAGCCTGCCAGCCACACCTGGGTTATACTCTTGCTCTCACCAGCCTTGGTTATACTGCAGAATGACCCCAACACTCCCGTACCCCCAGAAATATACATGCTGTACTGCCCAGCCCTCTTGTGGACAGTACAAAAGATTTAAAGTCAATTATTCCTTAAAGGGAATAATATGCCAATGTATTATTCAGACATTGCCATTTACACACATAGGATTACAGAAAACAGTAAACCTGTAACTTCTTAGACCAGGGGTGTCCATCCTGAGCCTAAGAAGGAGCCAGAATTTATCAGTGTACATTGCCAAAGTACTATGTCAGCAGCCCTCCATCAGCTTCACCTCCACTCCCAGCACCTCCCACCCACCAGCAGCCCCGCTAATAAGCACCTCCCCTTCCCTCCCCACACTTCCTAATCAGCTGTTTCGTGGCATGCAGGAGGCTGGGAGGGAGAGGAGCGAGAGCATGGCAGGTTCAGGGAAGGGAGGAGGAAAGGGGTGGAGTGGGGGCAAGGCCTGTGGCAGAGCCAGGGGTTGAGAAGTGAGCAACTTCCCCACCCCACCCCCGCCCCGGCACATTGGAAAGTTGGCGCGTGTAGCTCCAGCCCCAGAATTGGTGCCTGTACGAGGAGCCGCATATTAACTTCTGAAGAGCTGCATGTGACTCTGGAGCCACAGGTTGGCCACCCTTGACTTAGACATAGATTCTAAGTGGATACAAGTAATGAGGCATAAAAGTCAGGAAGAGTTATAGGAAAAATAAAGATAAAACATTTGCTGATGCTTAACTTACAAACTGTATCAGATTTAGGCAAAGCTGCTCATGTGTTCAGCAGTCTTACTGATCAAACTCGGTAGGTCAGGACCCCCACACCCCAAGGTCCAACAATTGCTTCCTTTTTCTCTTCAGGTGCTGTGAATGAGATGGATAGGGACAGAGGGGGCATATCTAGGACTGTTTGTCCCTCCTTTTTATAATTTCAGTCCCCTCTTGAAAAACATTTCCAGCACTAGGAGGCTATAGACACTAGGAGTCTGAGTCCACATGGAAGGATGTTCCCTGCTGGCTTTTTCTCATGTGTTTGAGCCATCTTTGTTTCCCACCCTGCTTGATGACTCCATTTTCTGCTTAAATGCAAATTCCTGTTTTGGACAGGCCTGCTTGCCAACTTCTGTTTGGGCAGGACGGTGCAGTTTGGAACATGTGTTAATAACACCATACAGGGGGGATCTTACAACTTCACATACAATGTTGCCACACATTTTATCAGAACAATGCTGACCAGCAAATTGAGTTTTCAAATGATACTTTATAAGGCATACCTTGTATAAAGATTATTACAATAGTGTGTTGGAAGTGAACCTGGGTATATTCTGTCACACCCTCCAAGTCCTGTTTATTGCCTGTGTTAGTGGATTGAGGGTGAAGTCTAAAGTCCTAAATATTTGCTCTGCTGGATGATAGTCTGTGCCAATATTCATTTAAAGCCCAATAGCTACATAACAAGTGTGATAACATCTCAGGTGTAGTTTCCTAGCAGCAACCTGCTTTTTCACTACAGAGGGAATCTGAAGTATTCTGAAATCCATGTGAGGTGATGTAGGTTACAGCTGGGGCAGTGGAGAATGAGTTAACGCAAGACCCATATGACCAGAAGGTCCAGTACTAAGCTTGGGATGGATGACCTCAACACGTTCCCTACAAACCACTTCTTGTTACTAATTGTAGACAGAGCTACCACCAGCAGAGGGCTCTAGATTACTGGAGATTAGAACATTTTTGAGGAACTTTGACCAAAAGTACCCAAATGTAGTATTCAGAGGTGCAACAAGGGAAAACTGATGTTGTAGGCTACAGTCCAGAGATGAGGCATATTAATTGTTGGTTGAGGATTTTGAGGCATGCCTGCTCTGTGGCAAATTACTCAAGACACGTCAAGTTCCCTTGGTGCTCACACAGAGGTCACAGTGCCATGGCAACCATATTGAGTGGAATATTTGTGGGGCCAATAGTGGCTTCAATTAATAATAGTCTAATTCTTGTAATATATGATTTATATTCCAAATAGCACCTGGTGCCAGATCACTTTAAAAACTATTCCCTGGTGTGTGGGTTGCTGTATATGATTACACTGAATAAGGATCGCTAATGTATAGTCAGTGAATTCCACCTTTAAATAGCCGACATGGTCAGGATTAGCCAGGAAATGGAGACAGCTATGAGTTCTCAGTGTGGAATGTGAATCCACCCTAGGCCAGTTGTGCAACCTCTTTGATGAAAAGAAATCACATTTGTTCATTGCCAAAACATAAACTGAATCTTCCTTTGAAAGAGATAAAACAATCAGGCCTTGTTTGAATGTATAAGTATGTACAGATGGTGACCTCTACTGTAATATCTTCCCAATCCCCCATTTAATATACAGTATATTAAGTATTTATAATCCCCCATTTAATATACAGTATATTACAGGATGATCCTAATGAAGCATTGTGAGGTGAGTTGTAATACTCTAATAATTCTAAATATAAGTCTTTTGAACCTGGCAGGGAATTGATTTTATGTATGTATGTGTGTATTTATTTATTTAAAAAGCAAGTTCTTTAGTATTTGCACTGACTTTACTGCTAGCCCAGTTAATTAAGGGCATTAAGGTGTGATGTACATGAATGGACATATCAGAGATTTGTTGAAATCATGAAATGACTTTGTTGTGGGCCATTATGTTACCAATTCATCAGGAGTTCAGTTTCATAGCGAAATTCTAGTGGAAATTTTTCAGACTTTTCTGAATTTTTGTTTAGTGTAAGTAGTTAGCACATGTAGTAAGGGATCATTCAAGGTAGAGTGGCCCATTAAAACCTCTGCAGTCATAGGAAAAGAAGAAGGGGTTAATGGGTAACAGATTATTGTACTAAACCATAAATTCAGCGTCTCTGTTTAGTCCATGATTTTTAGTGTAAAGCAGAGTAATGAATTTAATCTCCCAGGCTCGTCTTTTGGAACAATCACATAGCCAACAGCAAGCATGAGTGAGATTATAAGAGCAGGGCCTCACACTGTCTCAGAAACTGGCCCACATTTGTGTAACTCCTCCAAGAGATTAGAATGACAATGAATCTTATTCTTTTAGGATGAAATGCAAGGCCTGTCTCTTCACTATGGCTTCTCCACACAATATTATGTTAGTAATTATAAGGACAAAAATATACCCTTGACTATCTGCCAGGAAAGGGGTGGAAGGTGGGTGGAAAGAGAACTATAATTATCCTGTGTTTGTTGTCTATTAGAGAGACAAGGTGGATGAAATAATTTTTATTGGGCCAACTTCTGTTGGTGAGAGAGACAAACTTTTGATCTTACACAGAGCTCTTCTTCAGGTCTGGCAAACTAAATACTGCTAAATACAAGATTTGAACAGATTATTTAGCATAAATAGCTGTCTATGTGATTGTATATAAATTGCTGAGATACTACAATGATGAACACAGCTAGAGAGAGAGAGATAAAAAAGACACAGCTGTTGTGAATTTCACTCCAAGTTTCTAGAGGGTGTTTAATTTGCTTCTTATTTCCCTTTTTACTCTTTCTGTGTTTTTTCTCTCACTCTTCTTCTGTAGCGGCTAGGCTTAGGGCTTGTCTCCACTTACTCGGGCATCAGCGTGTGGCGATTGATCTACCAGGGATCAATTTAGTGCAGAGGAGGGCAAACTACGGGCCAGATCCAGCCACTCAGGGCTTTCAATCCGGCCTGCGGGATTGCCAGCCCGGTAGTGCAGCAGGGCTAAGGCAGACTCCCTGCCTGCCCTGGCCCCGCACCACTTCCTGAAGCAGCCCGCACCATGTCCCTGCGCACCCTGGGGGAGGGAGAGGGCTCTGTGCGCTGCCCTTGCCTCCAGACACTGTCCCCTGAAGCTCCCATTGGCTGTGACCTGTGACCAATGGGAGCTTCAGGGGTGGTACCTGCAGGCAAGGGCAGTGCATTGCAGCGTTGCCTCCTCTACCCCACCTCCCAAGGGTGACTGCCGGACATGCTGGCCACTTCTGGGAGCAGTGTGGGGTCAGGGCAGGCAGGGAGCCTGCCTTAGCCATGCTGCACTCCGTTGTAGCCACTTGAAGTAAGCAGCAGCGGGCCAGAGCCCACCCCCTGAGCCTCTCCTGCACCCCAACCCCCTGCCCTGAGCCCACCCTGCACCCCTGAGCTCCTTCCTGTACACTGCACCCCCTCGCACACTCTCTCCAGTAAGCCAACCCCTTGCCCCAGCCTTACATTCATGGCCCTGCATATAATTTCCCCACCCAGATGTGGCCCTCAGGCCAAAAAGTTTGTCCACCCCTGCTTTAAGGGCCCTAAGACTTTTAACAAGTAACTAGTAAGCTGGGTCATCTGAGTAGCTGGGAGTATTTTCTTGATGGCTAAAGTAGTAAGAATGTTGGGTACTGTGATTCTGATTCATCTCAGTAACCCTCTGCAGCTTGTTTGTGAATCCTGCCTGTCACAGTGCAATCTGCTCTACAGGTGCAAGGTACTGTGGCTAATAAGTAACCAGAGTAAATTTTTACTTAGCTACAATCGCTTAACACAGCAATTTAATTGCTATTACATAAGTGAACCATGTAATCACAAACGGGCACCTGACGTCTTGCTGCCTTCTACAAAGAATGTGCACTTGGCTGGGGTTTTTATATTTAGCTTTTGCAAATACTAAATCAGAGGGAGAGATTCTGGCTAGGGTTGTACAGAGTATATCCGTTTGCCCTTCTGAATATTCAAGGTATCCTCACTACTTTCTTTCCATAACGGTCTCATATCCATCAACTGATAAATCAAATCTACTAAAGGTCTATATGGATCATGTTCTTGATTAGTATCCCAGCAACATGCATCATCAGCCAATCCATTTTCCATTTGGAATGACAGAGCTTTGTTACTGGTGATAGGAGATGAATCGTTGATTGCCTTCTCTCTGGTTTTAATAATAGAATAGTTAAATTTATACTGGCTAATCTGTAAATCTATTGTAGCCCTAACTTCACCCCTTTCCCACTCCTGAAACTTGGTAGCCACTCACCTAGCAAAGGGTTCATGTATAAAAACCAGTTCTGGAAAGCTGCTATGCAACACTGTCCGGTCCTCAGAATCACTGATGAACCAAAGAGTTTGTTGTGATGATATGTTAGTAATCTAATATTCTTGCTAGAGAGCTTTAGATATAGCATTTGCAAAAGCTAGTCTGAATTGGTTCTCTTTAGATAAAGAACACCCCGGCTATGTTGCCTGTGTAAGAGACTCAACCTCCTTTTTTCCATAAAGAAATTGATTTGATAGCCTTTTGGAAGAGAAAGAACATGGTAAAAGAGGGAGGAAGGAGAAAAAATAGAAATAACCTATTTCAGCAAAGAGGTGGGTTTATGTGTGGTTTAAGAGGTTGATTTGGGTTCTCAGATACCAGAGTGGTGGGCAGGGGATAAGAACCTGAAGGTGCTATTGGTTAATTACCTTCACTGGTAAAATGTTTCCCAATCTGAATGTTGTATAATTTCAGCTTTCAGACACTGCATATCATTAGGTCTTTTTGTGTGTGTTAGATTTAAGAGCTGTTTGCGATCAGAAACTTGGTAAGTAGCTAATAGATAGTGAACAAGTCAGTTTTTCTTCTCTTGGACAAGCTAAATAGATTGAGCTTCTTTAGTGTCTCACTGGAAGGCAGGTTTTTCAGACCTGAATCATTCTGGTGTAGTTCTTTTCTGAACCCTTTCCAAATTTTCATCAGAGAAGGAGATTTGTAATCACCCAAGAAAAATATCTAAAATCAAAGTTTTAGCTTTTGAAACAAGTCAACATTCAGGTGAAAATGTACCTGAATTTATTGCAGATTTAAGAGGCCTGACTTCCATATGAGAGGAGCCTGTCCAAAGCCCAGGGAAGTAAATTAAAAGTCTCCTACTGAATTCAATGAGTGCTGGAGAAGGCTTTATGGTGCAGTCGAGAGGATTTATTTGTGTATGGTGTTGACAGCAAGGAGCTGTGCAGCAACCTAGTATGGTCTGTGGAGTGCTGGAAGAATCCTGGACACTATGAAGTATTTTGAAAGCAACCCACTTGGTATAGTCACTTCAGACAAGCATCATTGTAGTCAGCCAGCAAAACAAGTGGGGAAAAAAATCAGCTTTTGTAGGTTTCTCTGTTTGGGGACTTGATGCTTAGGGCTTGACCTTGCCAATGGCTAAAGTACCCTCAGCTCCCAATGATCTCTTGGAGTTGAGTGGGCTCAGCACCTTGCAGGATCAAGCCCTTCCTGTAGGGGAGGCAGGTTTAAGAAGTTACAGTATCAGGCGAGTTCATTGTGGGAGACATTGAGCAAGTGGGTGTGATCATAGATTGATCCTTAACAATGTCAGGATTACCCAGACATGATTCTCAACCATTACTCCTCAAAAATCATGGACCAGACCCACCAATACTGGGTGAGGGCTCACTTACTGCTAGTTCTCCAGATCCCCCAAAGCCCAAATGGGAACCGTAGAGATAGAAAAAACAAAACATGGGAGTGTCTTCAATGATTTTTCTTCTCAGGATAATTTATAACTCCCACTGGGCTTGGAGTGAGCTGAGACAGATTTTATTCTTTCACCCCTCCCCCCCTATAATTTCAGGCTACCATGTTCCTATTTATACAACAGTTCTGACACCACTGGTTAAATTCTGTTCTTATCAGAGATTAAGGCCTTCGTGTCCAAATCATGTTGATAGGACTCTCCTGCTGTTGCTTATTAGAACACACAGACTCAGATCCTTATAGGTATTTAAGCTCCTACCTTCAGTGGAAGTGGACACAGTGATCAGCAATTTCACTTACAAACTGTGCTGCCAACTGGCTGACCTTTGTAGAAGTCATTTGCCCACACATGGCATTTGTAAAATGTTCCTTTTTCTACTGCATGAGAACTAACTGCTTCCTTCTCCCCCAGGCCTGTGGGAACTTGCATTGGTTTTAGATCAGTGTAATTCTTTCAGTGGATTTATTTGACTTGCACAAGTGAAGGCAAGAGAAGAATCAGGCCTTGAGTGCTTCCTTCCCACAAGTGTCTCAGCCCCGGTGGGGGTATAATCCCAGGGTCACGCTGAACACAGACACTTTCCTTTTGGCACTGATAAAAGTGAGAAGCAGATTGATCTCTAGGAGATCAAATGAGTGATAACAAACCATCGATCACCTGCCATTTACTCGGACTAGCAATTAATCTTGTAGCCTTTATAAAGCTTTCTAAAAGCCAGGAAAGGTTGTGAGAAACATCCCCAGCTATCATCAGAAGCCTAAGAAAAAAGGTAAAGGTTTGATAATTGTTTTCATTGTCCAAGTCTCTCTCATACAAAGAACTACATAGCGGAAGGGTCCTGAAAGGTGCTAGTTTGCACATCTTCTGAATGTTCTTTGAAAGCAGTTTTTCCATTCTATGAAACCTTGTGAAAATTCAGTGGGGGATTCTAAGATGGCCCTGTAATAGACTATGTAGTGTAAGTCATCACTGCCCTCTTCTAGTCAAGTGGGAGTGTTGTTCTTTTCTAGTGTCATGTTCACAGAGGATATGGTCATTGATCCAGCAAGGAGGGGGTGGTCAGGAGACAGGGGTGGGGGGTGGTTTTGATGGTTCGGGAGTTTTGGAGGGGGTAGTCAGGGGGCAAGGAGTGGGAGGAGACGAATGGGGGTGGCAGCCAGGCTGTTTGGGGAGGCACAGCCTACTAAATTAAACTGCCTCATTGGTATGATTGTTCATCCAGAACTCAAGCCAAAAGAAAACCAAACTTTTGTTGAAGTTCAATAAAGTTTGGATTAACTGTTTTTTCAAGTACTTTTCTAAACTTCCTAATGAGACACAATTGAAAGTAAAAGTGCAAGAATACTAATTGATAGGCTGTTCTTATGATAATTTAGAAAACACCAGAAGCACGAAGTGATGAAACCCCGTAACAGTGAGTTTTCCATTCCTCATTGTCAGACTTGGGAATTCTGTGTAATTTGACAAGAAATGGAAAAGCATCCAAATGTTGATATTGATCTGAACCAAAGCTCCAATTTCTTTTTTTTTTGAGGAGGGGAGGGTTCACCCCTTTTCACTAACTATAATTTACCTCTTTGTCAAACCAAGCCCTAGTCATTCATTCCGAAAATGCAGTCAGTTTGATCCAAAAGCATGATATTCTGAATCTTGTTCACAATTCCCAAAAGGGTGATGTGATGGGGTTGGGACTCACCACTGCAGCGCCTCCTGCTGTTCAGTCTGGGAATTAGCTCTTAACAGTCCTGGAGTGCCCTCTGCCAGTGGTGTCCCATCCATTGTCTGCTTCCTGCTGTTATCTGGACCTGCATTGCTCCCCCCTCGGCGGTGTCCGCTTCAGGACACTGCCCTCCGGCAGTGCCCCCTAATCCATGCTCACTGCAGAACTGGAATTAATTTGCAAACTGTACACCATTAAATTAGGCTTGAATAAAGACTGGGAGTGGCTGGGTCACTACACAAACTGAAAACTATTTCCTCATGTTAGTTTTCCCCTTCTGTTACTCACACCTTCTTGTCAACTGTTTGAAATGGGCCATCCTGATTATCTCTTCAAAAGTTTTTCTTCTCCTGATGATAATAGCTTGTCTTAATTGATTAGTCTCTTAGAGTTGATATTGCAACCCCCATCTTTTCATGTTCTCTCTCTCTCTCTATTGTGACAGATCGCCTTCTCACCCCTCTTCAAACACAGGCAGGAAACTCTTCTTTGGCTCCAACAGTGCTCTTTATTTCACAGTGCAAGGCCCCACCACCAATATACACAGCTTTATACACAGCTCTATAGCTTACAGCTGTAACACAGCTCTACAGCTTACAGCTCTACACAACTCTATATAGTTCAGCTTTGTCAGGCCTCTAGCCTCAGCTCTATTTCAGCTCTGTACCTTTCTCTATCTCTCTCTCACTCCTCCACACTACCATACCACCACCACCCTAGGCTTCCTTCCTGGCAGGCTTTTATCCCTCCTGGGGAGGCTTCCAGGTGCAACCCATCCAGGCTGATTGCCCTGGAGCCCAGATGGCTGATTAGGCTTTCTGCAAGGGAGGTTTGCAGAGGGCTTTTCTCCCTCTTAAATGGGCGGCAGGCTGGGTCAAGCCCACCCTGCCACAATATATATATCAGGGGTAGGCAACATATGGCACTTGTGCCGAAGGTGGCACGTGAGCTGATTTTCAGTGGCACTCACACTGCCCAGATCCTGGCCACCAGTCGGGGGCTCTGCATTTTAATTTAATTTTAAATGAAACTTCTTGAACATTTGAAAAACCTTATTTACTTTACATACAGCAATAGTTTAGTTATATATTAAAGACTTGTAGAAAGAGACCTTCTAAACATGTTAAAATATATTAATGGCATGCAGAACCACTTCTGAAAAGTTGCCGACCCATGCTCTCTATATCTTCCTACTGTATCTTCCACTCCATGCATCTGATGAAGTGGGTTTTAGCCCATGAAATCTTATGCCCAAATAAATTTGTTAGTTTCTAAGGTGCCTCAAGTTCTATTAGCAACAAAGTGACTGCTCAAAACACTTGACTGTGACAGCTTCTGTGTCTGCTTGTTCCTAGCCTTGGTTTTAGCTTTGGCTAGGGCTCTGACAGTTGGCTCCAATTCCTGACTACTAACACCTGCTATACTCATGAGGCCTGACTGCTGCTCTAACCACTGGGTACAACTGCCTGTGTCCCAGTCACAGACACTCACCAGTAGGTATTGTTTCACATCCTCAAAAGATGTATAAGACCAGTGGTTCCCAAACTTTTTGCCAGCATGTCCTCATTTTCAGATTTTATTGCTTCCTGTGACCCCAGACATTGTAGAGAGCACCATTTTGTATAGCATGGGATTGTAACCTCATCCACTGATGACATAACCCCACTTGGAGTTGTGACCCATAGTTTGGGATCCACTACATTAGACTGTTCTTTTTTTTTTTTTTTTTTTTTTTTTTTAAGACTCTACTTTCCCAGCATATTTAATAATTTACATTCACTTTTAAAATAATTTCCTCAGTGTTTAGTACTTTCAAAATTCTTTTTGCCTCTGCCATTTCTCACTTTTTGCTGGTAGCATTGATCACTGCAGAATCTTTTACTGGAAACGGTTCTTTAACAATAGCAGGATCAGCCACTAATACCAGAAAATCCATATAGCTTCGAAGTATAGTTTACATAGGAACAGTCCTAATGGAACGGACCATCTGGTCTGGTATGCTGGCAGCCTATGCTAGATGCTTTAGTAGAGTTTTCAGTAGTTAGGGACTAGCAGAAACTGTGAAGCTGTCCAAAGAAGTAGGAAAAATTGCATGATAGTATAGTGTTTCCTGTAGTGAGATCTTTGCAGGACTAGTAGACTCAGGCAAAACACACTGCTGTTTGGGGACTAGATGTGTATTGCTTTAGTTTTTCTTATACTGAGCATTAATTAATCTCAGGTCAGATACAGATTGTATGTCAGGCTGCTTCTTCAAAGGAGACTTTCCCACAGTCACTATTTTATCATGCACAAGTTGCAAAACATGTATTTACAGCCTGAGAACCTAATCCTGCAATGGAATTTATGTGGGTGGAAGTGTCCATCCACACTCATTCCAATGATAGGACTGGATCCCCAAATGGTTTATTTTAGATTAAAGTAAACAGCAGGAAAGTACAAAAGTAAAGTCTGTGTGTGATTGTGTGTCTCTCCTCCAGAACAAGCTCCAGCAGCTGAGAACAAAATGTCTGTTGAACTCTACACTGGGTGAGAATTCTTAACAATGTACAAATACAATACACAGAAACAAAAAGGCTTTGCAACATAACTACATCCTGTATGCCACAGTTAGTCAGCACGAAGAGCAACAAGCCCCATGTGGATGCCTTGTTCCAGTTTGGCAGTTTCTTTGTGTAGTGATTTGTCATTCTGCTGCATCTTCCTTCAAATTTGACTGGCTTAAGTTCATAATGAGATTTCCCTTGCAGCGTAGGGATTGGAGGATGTGAAGTTCTATTTAAGTGTGAAAGCCAAATGCTGGGGTCAGCTAAGTGTAGGTACAATAGTTGCCCTCAGTCAGAACCTAAACATCTAGACTGCAATTAAAGGTTTTCGGATTCCATGCAGTGTATTACAAGGCAGGCTAAGGCTGTACAGACTGCTGGCAAGTGTTTTTTTTTTTGTTTTGCTATATATATATATATATATATATATATTGTTAAGAATTTCCAGAGTTTTATAGAGACTTTATAATATTTCTGTGGTTATTACAAGGAGGCAATTACTATGGAAATTATAGACTGTGCTTGAATGTTTGGAGTGAGAAATTATAGATAATTCCTGGTATGTTGGTCCAGTTTCTATGGTAATCTGAATAATTGTGAATTAATTGCCTGTTGTTGCCATGGTTCTTTATGATAATTCCAGGCTGTTAATGTTTGAAACATTCAGGGTTACACTTTATGCTTGTCTTTGCTACTTATTACCCTGCCGCCTCAAAAGTTTCAAGACCATTTATAGTCAAAAACAGGAAATAAAACTATTTAGGGATGTTAACATGAAAATCTGAAAGGTAATTTAAAAAAATTCCTCTTGATGTATTGGTTGGTTCTAGACCAATCTGAAGTCCGTCAAAGACAGTGGGAGCCTTTCCATTAACTACAAAGGCCTTTGAATTAGGCCCATTATTTTTCTTGTTCAGTAATGATAGGTCATAGGGTTTGCTCTTTCTTTCCTTATTTACCACTGCACAGACTAAACCACTAACATGGAAAGTAAGGAGAGACCACAAACTTGGAGGAAGTAAAAAGTAACAACCCTATTCAAAAGCAACAGTCAGACCTTCTGTAACGGGAATCCAGGGAAAGCTGAAAACCCCAAGGAAAGGTGAAGGTATGAATCCCTCAGGACTCTTCTAATAGAAAGTGATTCCCTCAATAGCACCTACTTGACAACTGTTGATGGATGATACTGTGGAACCACTGCAGAGTTACAGGGTGATAAATAGTAGAGATTGTTTTCTCATTGGAGTCACTGTAGGGGATGACTGGACTTCATGGGGATTAGAGTGTTCCCTAGAGACAGGAAATACATTTCAATCCGTTTATAAAGGGGTGTGCAGTGTAAATGACTACTGTGATGCTATCTAAACTTCTATTTATTCTAAGCCTTCTGTTTTCCAAAACAGGGTCATCTCCATGATCTTTGTTAATTATATTCACCATTCCCTATATTACATAAATTAGTATAATCAAGATTTTATATAATCTCCCTACACACCATGACATTTGGCTTATCAAAGCTCTGCTGTATTATTTATTATGATTATTTATAATTAATTACACATACAAAACTACATTAAAAGAATATAATTCAGGTTGTGAAATTAAGCTCTCAAAAGATAGGGAATGCCAGAGTTACTGGAATCTGTGCAATTTTAAAGCTACCCTAGCATCATTACTTGATCACACGCTGTTTTTTTCCACAGGACTCCGGCCTCATTCAGTGCACAGAATGGACGGTGCTCACTTAGTGAGCAGCTATTCAATATCTTGTCTTAGTCTCATGGTTTAGTGTGTGTGGCCCCAAGGGTTTGTTTATTGTACTCTATTCAAGCCCTGTTCTAAAAACTGATTTATTGATTAATTTATGGGCTTTTCTATGGCACTCATCAGTACCGTATTTGAGCACTTCACAAATATTATCTTACTTTCACAACACCCCTGTGAGATGAGGGAGTGCTATTATTTCCATTTTACAGATGGGGGAACTGAGGCACAGGGATATTAAGGTCAAAAAGTATCCACTAACTTGGGATGACCGATTTTAAGATGCCCTAGGTTGTGATTTTTCAGAATACTTTATTTGTTCAAAATACAGCTTGCATTAGCTTCAGCGGTGGGTGCTCTGCTTTTCTGCAAATGAGACCTCAGGTATCAAGCTGGGCACCTGAAAAATGAGGAACACAAATTAGTGTGCACATATCAAATGTCTAGATTAAATGACTTGCCCAGAATCACATCAGACCTCTGACAGAGACAGGGATAGAATCCAGTTCTCATGGGCAGCATTCAATTACCTTAACTATGAGACTTTCCTTTCTCTTCCTACAACCTCCTGCCTCATTCACTACACACCTTCCAACTTTTGCCAGAAATGCAGGGGGGCCTACAGACAATGGCCTCTGGCACTAACAAACTCTGATTCATTCTGTGGGAGAAAAAGTAAAATGTGATAATTAATTAAAGACTATATAATAGCACATATGCACAAAGAGTCAAATTAAAGTTCCACAGGCAACTTTAATGCTGGCACTTGCTATCTTTTGAGAGCTTGACTTTACAACCTTAATACTTCAAAAAATATTTTTTGCATGAAATTTCCTAGTTTTTTAAAAAGCAAACTGCAAAACTAGAAATTCCACCACACAGATCCCTGTGCTGGAGCTAACAGAGTAACTAAAAGTAGTAGTAGTAGGTTCTCATCCTCTACAGGGGGCAGTTCTGGAGGTGGATGAGACATGCACATTGCCAGTAGGTTTCACAGATATTTGCTGACATCTGAGGAAAGTTGGGTTCCTTGGTTTAATCCTGTCCCTGGAAGGAATCAAGATGGATCTGTGCAAGGTGCAGGTTCTCCACAGGTGGGCAGCTTCCTGCATTGTGTGACCTACAACGTTTTTTAGGCTCCCCGAACTTTTACCAGAAGTTCATTCTGAATTTTTCGAGACAAGCCAAACCGGCTCATGGCTGTAGACCAGAAAAACACCCAGTTCCATTGGTCGGCCAAGGCCCAACATGCATTTGAGCAGTTGAAACTTGCCTTCATCACTGCTCCAGTACTGGACAACACAGCTATGGTGCAAGCTTTAGTTGTCGAAGCTGACCCCTCTAGTACAGTGATTGGGGCAGTCCTCCCCCAGAGTCATGGACCTGAGCAAATACTACATCCCGTTCCCTACTGCTCAAGGGAGCTTGCCTCTGCTGAGCGAAACTATGAAATCTTGGACAAGGGGCTCCTGGAAATTAAGATCACCTTTGAAGAGTGGTGACACTATTTTGCAATATGGGAAAAGCAACCTTTTCTCCCTCTAGTCTCTTTCTCAGAAACAGCTGAACTGTTCTGACTGTAGTTTAAAAGTTGGAGGTAGTCACCTGGCATGGCCAAAAGGTTAGAGTCCCACAAAGTTGTAAGCAACCCATAAACAGGGTCTTGTAATGGGAGGTGTTGGGCAATCTTAACAATTCCAGCATTCCCAGAGTGAATACCATAGTGCTTCCAACACCCCCATAGTGAATGCAAACCAATGGAACTTTATTCCTATTTTTGCAAAGATCATTTTGGCCTTGTATATGTTAATTCATTTTAAAAGCTGTCTTATTTATGGAAAAATCTCTAGCTAAAATGTAGGAACAATCTTGTTACCCTTTGGTAGAAAAAATAAGGATTAGATTGTGATAAGGTTTCTATTAATTTCAAAGGGAGCTACACTGAGCCCTGACTCATGTTTCTTTTACTATAGCAATGTTTCTCACATGATGCAAGCATGCAGCTTAGGATAGCACAGAGCCAATCTTACATAAGCATTGAATAAATCATGTTAAATACCAAAATTTCAGACTAGATCCTCAGCTGGTATAAATCAGTGTAGCTAACGTCACCTCAGTGGAACAATGCTGATTTACATCTGGCCTGACGACCACTTTTATTAGTAATGAGGACCTAATTAAGTATTTTGGAATCCTTGCTGAATGTCCTAGAATAAACTTCTGTGTATGAATTATGGTAGAAATCCTCGTGTAGGCAAGTAAATTTAATATCTCATCATATCCAGGAGTGTTTTGGTTTTATACTATTAAGTTTTCACATCTGTGATGAAAGAGAAAGTTATTATCTGGCTGACTAATCTCTATTGCATTTGTCACTGAACCTGAGTGCCTAGTTCAGCATTATGGTAATTATTTTGTGCTACACTTTCAAGAGGGTGGATTCCATGCCTGGACATCTTTGAGATTCTTTTACATTTGACTCTGAGTTTCTTGGTTTCCAATGCTTATTTTTAGGATAAGTGCAAAGTTCTTGCAATGTTTTCTTACCCTTAAACTAGTAGTATGTGCTCTCAACATCAGTGCCAACTTAACACTTTTCCCTTGGGGAATTTCTGTTTCAGTGATGTGTTTTAAGCTTTTCCCAAGGTTTCCCTACTTGCTTGAGAGCCTGGTTCTGCTATTTGCGTGCAAAACTTTTCAAGTGGAGCCAAGGATGTTTTTGCCAATATCTGCACAGCAAAGAGCAGGAGTGGTGAGCTAGAGAGATGGGTATGGCTGCTTGGGCTCAGCCTTATGAGGTAAAGTGACCCAGAGCTGGCCAGGGTCACAAGCTAAGTTCCCTGTAAGATGTGCAGCAGCTATTAAATGATATTAAATGCTGCAGAGGTTCTCAGGGCTGCGGTGGGGAGAGATGACTCCGTCTCAGCTCCAGACCTCCCGCAACAGGGGGAGAGGCACCTCTCCAGCCCCTACAGGCCAGGTGCTGCTGTAGGGAGAGATAGCTGCGGGGCGTCCTCTCTCCTTGCAGTAGTCCCATGGCAGCCTGCACCCCAAACACCTCATCCCCAGCCCCACCCCAGAAGCCACACCACTAGCTGGAGTCCTCCCCCTCCCCCACACTCCAACCCTCTGCCCCAGCCCTGAACCCCCTCCCACACTCGGAGCCCCTCAGCCCCACCCATTCCACATGAATTTTGTTATGTGCACCAATATGGAGGTGATGTGTGTAGTGGGGTGGTTGCCCGCTCCAGCCCTGCAGGGGTTGGAACAGCCCCACAGAGGGCTGCGGCAAGGGAAAGCAGCAAGCCTGGGCTGATTGGGGAAGCAGCCCCTGTCAGGCCACAGCTGGCCCTTAGAAAAAGAGCTGCTAGTTTGGAGCTAAGCAGTCTGCGTTTAGCTGAGGAGGGAGTTAAAGGGTACTGAGGGTGGAGCAGTGCTGGGGAAGGGGCAGGCTGAGCTGGCAGGCCTGATAGAAAGGCCTGAAAAGGGTACTAGGCTGAAGGGAAAGGCAGCAGGTAAAAAACCCCCCACCCCTTATCTATGATGACTGGCTTTTACACTGCAGTCTGCCCCAGGGAGTGGGGGCTTGATGATGACTGTCAGCAGCCATAAACTGAGGCAAGGCGAGGATAGAGGGTTGGGGGTTCCCTGGGGAGGGGAGACCCAGAGAGAGATCTGTGAGGTATTGTCACAGCTTAGCACCCCAGATAAAGGGGCACCAGAGTGCGGAAGGCCACAGGGGCCAGCGATGATGAAACACCAGCAGGGGGTGCTCCGGAGCTGGTAAAAAGAGTTAATTCCCAGATGGCCAGCAGGAGGCACCGCAGGGGTGAGTCTGCGCCCCATTACACATGTCACACATCACCTCCATATTGGTGCACGTAACAAAATTAATTCTGCAAATGTATGGGAAAAATTAGGGGGAACACTGGTCACAAGCTGAGAATTGGTGGAGGGTAAACACACTGCACTCAGCCTTAACTTTCCCTCCATGCCAGTGCGGGCACAGATGGTACCCACTTTATGCCAGCTGAACTTCCCTATGTAGGTGAAATTCTTTATTTCAGCTGGCCAGTTAGGGCCAAGTTCTGACCACTCTGTGCCACCTGAACAGTGCAAAGTGGCTGGAACAGGAAAAGAGAATCTATCCCTTTGAATGTAGATCAGGGATCAGCAACCTTTCAGAAGTGGTGTGCTGAGTCTTCATTTATTCATTCTAATTTAAGGTTTTGCGTGGCAGTAATACATTTTAACGTTTTTAGAAGTCTCTTTCTGCAAGTCTACGATCTAGAACTAAACTATTGTATATAAAATAAATAAGGTTTTTAAAATGTTTTAGAAGCTTCATTTAAAATTAAATTAAAATGCAGAGCCCCCCAGACCGGTGGCCAGGACCCGGGCAGTGTGAGTGCCACGGAAAATCAGCTTGCATGCCGTTTTTGGCACACTTGCCATAGGCTGCCTACCTTGATGTAGATCAATGGCAGGCTCAGGCCCTAGATTGTAAATTAAATGGAGAAATTTTAACTCAACCCATGGTAGGGAGCCTGTGGATTTTTTGTTGTTGAGCTATTGAGACAAAAAGTAAATGTGGTTTACAGTTTTAGAGATTGTTGTCAATTAGTGGCAGAAGTTCCATTGAAGGTCACGTGCCTGGCTTGAGAGCAGCACACAGCCCTAAAGTATCTTCTTAGAGCCAGACACCTTTGTGGCAAGATCTGTGAATTTCAATAGAAGGGTTGTGTAATGGAGCTGGAAAGAGAATAAGGTTCTATGGAGGAGGAGGAAATTAACTAGAGAGTGGATAAGGTCATGATGATGCTAAAAAAAGAGAGAGTCTTTTAATAAACTATTGTCAAGGGCGAAACAAAACATTCTGTTTCATCTGTTCTGCGTGAAGCTCATTATTATCCAGCATATCAACACTGAAAAGAAAAAAATATAAACACTGGTGTTAGACTTGAAACAGAAATGGAGGCATATCTCAAGGAAAACATGCTCTCCTCTTCAGGAGTGGGGATGGTCTAAGAGATTTTTCTGGTCCAAGCAGGTTATGATTCAAAAACTACACGGAGGAACATAAGTACGGCCAGACTGACCGCATTATACAAGCACTGATGGGGCTCTCCATCTGCAGATTTCATTCCTTTCAGCTCACCCCTCTTCTCAGCACTCCTCCTTTCCCAGGATGTGTACAGATGCATTGTTTGGTATGGATTCATGGCTGCGGAGGGGGAGGGTGGGGATCAATAGGAGGGCCGGGGCAGAGCTTAGGGAAGGGAGGAGAAGACATGTCGTTCTGCCACCATTCTTATGGCGAACGTGCTCAGAAGCCTAGGGCTTTAAAGGGCAGTTCTAGGGGCTGTTACCCACAGAAAGGAGAATCCCATCAGCATGACTGCAGTGAAGGTGGGATACAAGGGCAGGGAGATCAAAGAGAGAGGCAGGGAGCAAGGAGGCAGTGTGGAGACCCAGGATTTCCGTGCAAACAATGTTCTGCCTCTGCTTGATCACTGTAGCTGCAGGGGTGGGGTGAACTCCCTGCTGCTTCCATAGCAAGGAGGGATTGAAAATCCTATTCTTCTCCCCTGATTGGGGAAAAAAAATCTCAGAAAATACTGCAAACGGCTGAATATATTCCCTACCTAGCCTTTCTCATGGGAGGTGACAACTTCGTTATGACAGGAGAGTGCTTAACTCCCTATCACGAATAAGGGGAATTGTTTTCTCAGTCCTCCAACATCTGATTAGAAAGAAGGGTGTGTTATATGTAAAACATGCTATGTCAGTGGTTCTCAAACTTTGTGAGACCGCGACCCCTTTTTTGTACTCCGGCGGCCCCTCGCGACCCCTCCGCCGAAAAGCCGACGAATTACAAAAAAAAAAAAAAAAACCCACAAAAAAACCCTTGACAAATGCCCCGGCCCCCAGTCCCTGCCGCGGGCGGGCTCCCGCTGAGCCCTAGCCCCGGTCCCCGCCGGCGACCGGGGCTTAGGGCTCGAGCAGCCGCCGGGGCTCGATGCTCGTTGCTCCCCGGGAATCGCGGCGCAAGCTGCCGCCGGCAGCCCCGGAGATCGCGGCCGCCTGCGGCTCCGGAGATCGCGGCTCTGGCAGCCCCGGAGATCGCGGCTGCTCGGGCAGCCGGTGGCGGCCCCGGAGATCGCGGCTGCTCGGGCAGCCGGTGGCGGCCCCGGAGATCGCGGCTGCTCGGGCAGCCGGTGGCGGCCCCGGAGATCGCGGCTGCTCGGGCAGCCGGTGGCGGCCCCGGAGATCGCGGCTGCTCGGGCAGCCGGTGGCGGCCCCGGAGATCGCGGCTGCTCGGGCAGCCACCGGCGGCCCCGGAGATCCTGCAGCAGGGAGTTACTGGGGGAGGGTCTGGCGACCGCCACAAAAGTGGCCCGTGACCCCTCGAGGGGTCGCGACCCCCAGTTTGAGAACCCCTGTGCTATGTGGTAACATAGAAACATAGGCAATATACTGCTTGTGGCGTGGCAGATAAACAAGATGTTCCATGGTGCTTAAACTAATATAAATAAACATAACAGAAAAGGATTTGGTCCATCAAAGCTAGAAGGGACTATCGATAGTGGTCTCTCATTCCATAAATAGAAATATCAGGTCTCTTTATTTAGGGCCAATCTGGAAGTCATTACACAGACTGCCTGACATTGACTTCAATGGAAGTTTTGTCTGTGTAAAGTTTATAGATTAAATTCCTTATATTTCAAAGTATAGATATAGTAAGCAAGGAGGGGGACTGAGCCTTTCAGAGAGGGAGAGAGACATAGATAAGAAAAAGTGTAAATTTTCACTACAAAAGGTTTTTTTTCTCCTGCTGATAATGGCCCATCCAAATTAACAACCTCTTAGAATTGGTATGGTAATGTACAACTTTTTTTTTTGCTTTCTTTGTGTATAAATGCATCTTACTTCTGTTTGTTCCATTCTATGCATCTGATGAAGTGGGCTCTAGCCCATGAAAGCTTATGCTGAAATATAGTGGTTAGTCTCTAAGGTGCCACAAGTATTCCTTGTTTTCATTATGGACGTTATCATTTACATACTATTTCATCCTAGCATCAGAAGTAGAATCTAGGTCTCAGTGCTTTATTTCTAATGAAAAAGGCTGATACAGAAGATTGATTTTTGCTTTGAATCTCACCTTTGACTTTGCAAGCGTTATACTTTCTTTGAGCCACTGTGTTTCAGTTTCTAATGGGATTACCCACAAAATACGGAGTTTAGAAATAATTAAAGAATTCTGATGATGAAATGATGCTGGACACAGTGTCCACTCTACACTGGCATAATAATTAACAGTATATGAATTAGATAAGGTTTATGCATTCTGAGGCCCTAGGGGTAGCCTTGTTGATGCTGAAAAATAACAAATGCTAGATATTATGGTCAAAGATAGCTTGAACATGTCTTTATTTGAACAAATAATCTTGCATAACAAGATTCTAGTGTTTAATCCACGGATTGCTGCACAGCATCATCGCTGACCTAACCTAGATGAGTATGAAAATATATCACTGGAATCCCTGCTTCGCTGGGAGAATGTTGGATAAACAAGTGGAGAAAAATAGTTGGTCTAAGGAGGTGATCCCTGGTACATGTGACAGTGGGTCTTCTTGATGTTAGTGCAGTTGCAAGTAGTCCTAATGGAGGCATCTTATCTCCCTTTTATGAAGGGTTATTAGCGAGTCATTGTCATGGGGTGTACAGACCCCATGCTGTTTTTGGCGCTAAAGGGTTAACACGGAAATGGATTGCTGCCTCCTGCTGGAGCTGAGTGGAAGCTTCACAATTGCTGGAGAGATAAAAGGGCTGCAAAGTGGGAAAGAGGGGAGGATGCCAGAGCCACAAAGAGGAAGGGAGCCACAAAGAGGCCTCCTCCCCAGTTCCTGCTTCTATCTTCCCCACATTGCTTCTTTCCTCCCCTCACTCACCTCCAGGACCTATCCTCCCCTATCCTTCCTTTTTGTCCTATTTCCTCTCCCCCTCAACGATCTGGGCCTGCCTTGTCCCACCCTTGTGGCTCCTGTTCCTAATCCCTCTTCCCCCAGGGCTCCTACCTCCTCACCCCTCTGCATTTAAAACATGCTGCTTTCACCTTTCCCTCCACACTGGGTGGGTGTCACCTGGAGGAGCACAGAAGAGGCACTTTCCTTGCTCCCGGTTCCTAGTAACCGGGAGGAGCCATTTCTGGGAAAGTACTGCTCAGTCCCCACTCATTTAGTCTATGGAGGATGACACATGCGCATGTTAACATGGGTAAAATGATGAGTTTTCCCCCTATCCTCAGCCTCAGAAACAGCAGAACAGTTTTAGCTGAGATTTAAAATATTCAGGCTTGAGGCTGACACCCAGCGTGGAAAACGTCAGCCCCAATGATTACCATTTGGCATAGTGATATGGAACTCATCTTTTAGATCTTTATCATTGCTCTTCCCTTGTTGAACACTCGCGTTTTCCTGTTTGATGCTGTGAAGACATGAAATCTCATCACCCAGGCTGGATTCTCTGTGTGACAAGCCGGGACTGGTGCAGTGCTGATTCCAGTTAGTGGAAAGTGTCAGCCAGCTTTAATGACAGGGGTCACTACTTGTCATTGGAGCAGGGGGAATGGAGTTTGGGTGCTCCAGGCTACAAAGTCACTCTCTGTCTCAGTGACTCTTTAAGCATGTATCCACCCCAACAGGCGCTTCAATAGGAGAGACGGAGGGGGCAGTGCTGATTGTGACTGGCTGTCCTTTAAACCAACAAATCAACCACTGGGTCAAATCAACCAGTGTCAGAAGAAAGTTCTGCCCCACCTAGGATGATAGGTGCATATTCATGGCACTTAGACACCAGGGGCCAGGTCCCGAGGGCCCTCCACTCCTATTGGCAAGGTCCTGGGTACTCTGCAGCAAGCTGGATGTATCTTCTGCATCAAGGCCCCCAAACTTCTGTAACTCGATGTTGCAGTGAACTGGAAATTCTGTCGTGGCTTCAATACAAGACGTTTTTATTGAATTAAACCAGTACAAAGTTAATGACCAGAGCCCTACCAAATTCACAGTCCGTTTTGATCAATTTCACAGTCACAGGATTTTTAAAATTGTAAATTTCATGAGTTCAGCTATTTAAATCTGAAATTTCCCAGTGTTGTAATAGTAGCAGGCCTGACCCACAAAGGAGCTGGGGGGCGGAGAGGGTTGCGCTGCTGCTGGCAGGGTGCTGTCTTCAGAGCTGACCGACTGGCAAACAGCTGCCGCTCTCCAGCCACCCAGCTCTGAAGGCAGCGCAGACGTAAGAGTGGCAATACTGCAACTCCCTCCCCCCCAATACCCTTAAGATTCCCCTGCAAGTCCCTTTGGGTCAGGACCCCCAATCTGAGAAACACTGGTGAAATCTGTATAGTATAAGGTAAAAGCACATAAAAGACCAGATTTCATGGGGAGGAACCAGTTTCCATGGTCTGTGACACATTTTTCATGCCTGTGAATTTGATAGGGTCCTAGTCATTACCTTATTATTTTGATGTGTTTTGTGGAGGAAATTGGAGGTCTTAGCAAATGCGTAGGGACCTCTTGGGAATTTTCACAACTCAAATTATGGGACAGGCACACTATCTGGATGTTGCCACTAAAATGACCAGCAGTTAAATGGTTAACACTATAGGCATTGTATTGCTGCTATTAGATTTCATAGTTAGCAAGCCAGATGAGATGAATGGGCGTATTCACACCACTCTTAAAGCTATTGTTTTAGGCTCTGTACAGATTCAGGAAGAAAACGCTTTACTGGTTTCCACTGGGTTCTGATATGAAAGGTTTTCATTGCTTCTAGAAGATATAGGTGCATACTTTGTTTTTTATACAGTCACTTGGACTCTAGAACAGAGTTCTGGGGCAAGGCTGTAAGATCTTCAGGGTAGGGACTGACTTTGTTATGTGTTTGCATGTCACTTTGCACAATGGGACTGGAGCCTTTACTGCAATAGAGATGACAATTAATAATAATGGGTGGATTCTGTAGTAAATGTCATGGGGGCTGTACCTATTTATTTCATGGAGTAGTTGAGGGTACCCATCATCTGTCAGGATCAGCCCCCAAATATGGTTTACATTTCATCAACAAGGTTACTTCCTGCTAACGCCGAAAGACAATTCTATTGGAAGGTCAGGAAAAAATGTACAAGTCTTTCATAGATGCCTTGTTTAAATCTTCAGCACTCAAGGCCTGATCCTGCAAGATGCAAGAGGAGTGGAAGACGAGGCTGTAAAGCACCCTGCTGGATTAGATCCTAAGTGAACAAAAACTTCCAACCCTACACAGTGGTCTTTGGTGTTCTTGCAATTTACTGCCACTGTAAATTTCAAAGGAGCAGTCACTAAGCAAGAGCTCTCCAGGTGCAGGTAAAAAAAGATGGTGCTGAATTGCTATGATGACAACTCTTTTATATCTCTGTGGTACGGCTGGTTACCTTAATGACCGAAAGAAAAGATAACTACTAAATTTGAAGGTGACCAGCAAACATTTAGTACCAAATTCAGCAATATTGCCCATATATGCTGAATTCCCCACCTCCCAATAGGTAATCTAAGAGTGCTATCCAGTGCATTACTTAAAGCACATTTTTATCTTTCTTATTTCACGTCCCTCTCCATCTACCTCTATCAAGGCTGGCTGGCTGGTAAGCTCCTTTTTTGTTGAGAGGTGCTATGATAATCACAGACATCAAAAAACCTTGCTGGAAAAGTGCCCCTAAAAACTCCTAGAAAATTGCCCCTAAAAACATGTATTATATTATATGTATGTATATATATAAATTTCCCCTTCCTTCTGTCCATCCCCGCCAAATTCCTGCGATGACTATGCCTCTGAGCCTGTGGGAGCGTTCGGATCATATTGGTACAGTTACTGCATTTGGATATTATCCTTTTTATAGGTCACTTTTTAATTGAACAACTGACCTTGCACAATGATGTAGAGCTATCTAATTTGTTTCCCTAGCCACCAGGCTGCAGAACTACATCTTAGTTGACTCTGAACCCTTATGAATACAGCAATATATAACATCAGACAGAAACAAAATAACCAGCTGCATGTTCATACATAGACATAATTGTAATGTTCTGAAACACTACCATCTTGTGGTAGCTTGGAGATAATAAATAAATAAATAAATAAATAAATATATATATATATATATATATATAATAGTACTTTTCGTGCTTGGCTGGGACATGAAGGTGATGTTTATTTACTCTGATAATTGATTGTATTTTATGTGTGTTTTGGCATTCATGCATTAAATAGTAACAGGAATTCAGAAAATCACACCCCATATTTGAACAATGTTCCTGCAGCTATTTAATGATTTTAAAAAGCAATGCATTTCCCCCCCCTGTTTTTCTCCCCAGCAGGCATACTGCATGAACGATTTTTCTCTGATGGAGAGGATGAGAGAGGACCACACGACAGAAGTTTGTCATGTTGCTTAACATGCTACTGGAAGGGGCTCTAATACTGTGGTGATGAGGACAGCATCCATGAGGTAAGGGCAGTGTGATTATTCCCATTTTACAGATGGGAATTTGAGACACAGAGAAGATGAATGACTTGCACAAAGTCACACAGGAAGTCTGGGCCCTGGTCTACACTGGTGAGGGCAGGAGGGATTGATCTAACATACGCAACTTTAGCTACGCAAATAGCATGACTGAAGTCAACATATTCAGGTCAACTTTCCTCAGCGTCTTCACGGTGCTGAGTCAACTGCTATTGCTTTCCATCGCCTCTCACCACGGTGGAGTTCCGGAGTCAACAGGAGAACGTCTATGAGATGCCATAAATCAATCCCCGAAAGATCGATCTCTACCCACCAATCCAGCAGGTAGTGTAGACCTGGCCTCTGACAGAGCAGGGAATTGAACTGAGGTTTTCCAAGTCTTATGCTAGTGCCCTAACCACTGAGAAATCCTTCCTTGACATATGAAAGTATATAGAATAGAAATATTTAAATCCTTCAGCATTTGATACTGCGCTAAGTGGGCTCTGAAAATTGTGGTATACACTGTAAATCACTGGGAATTCCCTGCTTAATTCTGTCTTTGAAGTTTCTAAAACCTCTAATCCATGAGCCTTTCCTGTTTGCATATAATTGTTTTACATTCAAAAACCAGTTGTAAGACTTTCTAATTTTTCCACCTCTAGTGTATTTCCAATAATGAGGATTTTCTGGGGGCTCTTTGGACGCCTGGTATCTTTGATTAGGTTTAGGAAGGGCGATTGGGAGCAGGTGGTTCAGTTCCTGAGACTGAGAAAATGGAGAACTTTTGTGTCAGATATATTCCATTGCGGGAGTCCTTAACAGAACAGGGCTACATGAGAAAGTATATATTCAGTCAATTCAGTGATAAAGGTTAATGTGATGGTTAATGATATCTCTAGTGGGTTAGCTCAACACTCTAACTTACTGCCTGACATAAGACTGTGATGTTTTGGGAGATGATCTAATTGATGCAACTGTAATCAGAAAAAATACACAAGGTGATAGATTCCCTGAGTCTGATTCTCCTCTCACTTAAACTGTTATTTACAAGGCTGAACTCCAGTATTTTGATAATTACTCCCGGATTTACAGCAATGCAAGTAAGATGAGAACAAGGTGGCCTACGTGGATTAAATAAGACTCCTTTACACCTAGCTAGACTCCTTGGGCCTGATTCCTCTGACTGGTGTAAAACAGGAATAATTCCTCCTCATTATGCAGGTATAGTTACATAATAGAAAAGAGAATCAGACCCATTTTACTTACTTACAGACACTTCTTGATGTGAGCGTACAGGAATCTAAACTGGTATAACTTGCCAGAAGAAGGTGTTAGATAAACTAATGAATAACCTATTTTAACTTTTTTCTTCTGAGACTCCTCTGAATTTGTCCCACTCCTGTTACTCAGTGATTCAACCAAAAGAATGTTAACCAGACCGATTGCTCAAATGGCTCTTATTTATCAATACACGTTTAAAATCATTGTATTTCAGTGACTAGATCACATTTATTTTATAATGTGCAAGAAGAATAAAATTCAGGCCAGTAATTTATATACTTGGTGATTTAATAGGGCCAGTTTAAAAAAACTGAAAACAATTATGAGCCAAATTAGCTGGAAAGAAGAATTTAATCAGAAACATGTGAATAATAACTGGGAATCGTTTCAGAACTCCTCACTAGATGCCCAAAGAGCCACAATCTGGGAGGAAAGCTGTGCTGGTTAAAAAGACAACTTGACAGAGTGAAAGTGTAGGCAGCATTAAAAAATACCGAAACCAAAACAAAAACCAACAAATGGAAGAAAGAGAGAGCTGATAATAATGAATATAAATTAGAAGTTAGGAATTGTAGAAAATTGATAAGGAAAGCCAAGGGACACAAGAAGAAATCAATGGCCAGCAGCGCTAAGGACAATAAGGAATTATTTAATATATTGGGAACAAAAAGAATTGTGACAATCACATACTAGTAGAATGATCAACAATAATACAGAAAAGGCAGAAGGATAAAATACATATTTCTGTTCTGTATTTGGGGAAAAACAGTTGATATAGTCTCATCATATGGTGATGATAACATTGTTTTTGTTCCACTAGTATCTCTGGAGGATGTTAAACAGAAACCACTAGAGTTAGATATTTTAAAATCAGCAGATCCAGATAAGTTGCAACAAAGAGTTTCAAAAGAGCTTGCTGGACCATTAATGTTGATTTTCAGTAAGTCCTACCAGTTGATGCGACCAACATCTCCCCCACCGGCATACATGACAAGCTCCCTCCCCCAGCAGTGACTTGCATTTCTGAGGCTGCTCCATGCACACTGGAACAGATGCACTGCCTGGACTGCGGGGGGAAGACATGAGTGTCCCGCCACAGATTTATTTTGCATTTTTCTGTGTGGGGGCATAGAAATATGTGGACCATATGAATTCTGTGACCATGCAGGGGCACAGGAGTAGGTAATGTAATTAATTAAAATCAACATGGGTTTATGGAAAATAGATCCTGCCAAATTACCTAGATATCTTTTTTGATGAGATCACAAATTTGATTGATAAAGTTACTAGTGTGGATATAATTAACGTAGACTTCTGTAAGGCATTTGAGATGATACTGCACAACATTTTGATTAAAAAACTAGAACGGCATAAAATGAACATGGCACACATCAAATGGAGTAAAAACTAATTGATAAGGTCTCAAAATGTATCTGAAAATGGGGAATCATCATCCAGCAGGTGTGTTTCCAGTTGGACCCCACAGGGAACAGTTCTTGGCCCTTCACTATTTAACATTTTAATGAAGATCCTGGAAGAAAACAAAAAATGGGGAGAATGGGAAATAATGACAAGGACAGGTCACAGAGTCAGATCCATGTGGATTGCTTGGTAAACTGGGCCCAAACAAGCAAATGTAAATGTATACATCTGGGAACAGAGAACATGGGCCATATTTACAGATTGGGGGACTCTATCCTGGGAAACAGTGACTCTAAAAGAGCTTTGGGATCATGGTAAATATGAACTCTTGGTGTGATGCTATGGCCAAAAGAGCAAATGCAATCCTGGGATTCATAAACAGGGGAATCTCAGGTAGGAATAGAAACTATTTTACCTCAGTGTTTGGTACTGCTGCTGGAATTCTGGGTCCAGTTCTGCTGTCCACAGTTCAAGACTGATGTTGATAAATTGGAGCGGGCTCAGAAAAGAGCCACGAGAATGATTAAAGAATTTACCTATGCAGTCACTGTGCTGCCAGAAACAGCTCTGAAGAGCTTTGAGGAACCTTGACTACTAGGGAATAATGGTAGTGGTTCAGTAGTGATTCAATCAACCAAGTTGACAGTTAAACAGTTGCCATCATGTTGCCAGTCTAGAAATTTGCAGGGGAAGGGAGACATGGCTGTGAAAACTTTGAACAATAAAGGGAGAGATTTGAGAGGATGTGGTTTCTCTTTAAGTAGTTTTCTGCCTGCAGGAGTTGCTAAATTATGTCTAAGTGGCTTCAGCAAACCCCACTAACTTGGCATGACAGACACTGGAAGACAGTGAAAGAAGCATTCACTATGAAATATAAAACTAATTGGCTATCTGATTACCTTAGTGATGCTAATTCATACAATTGGTTTCAATGAAGTTAAGGACTGACCATAGGGAGGTGGCCATTGACAAAGGAGGAGAACAGGAGCAGACATGAGGAAGAAAGGAACAAATCTCCTGCTTTCCTTTGGTGCGCTGAGAATTACTCTTTGTAACAAAGTTTCAGGCTTCTGAAGTACCTTGCTGCAATAGCTAACTTTTATGCTTCTGATTAACTTTGTATAACTCAGTAAGCTGTAAATAAATGGATTAAAAAGTCATTTGATCTTCAAGAAGAGGTTTAAAATTCCTTTGATTAAGTGCTATGAGGATACAATGGATTATTATGGATAATGGATTAAGACGACGGGGGACACTGAGCTAATATCATATAATATGTATTTATGTGTGTCTCTGTGTGTTTGTGTGCATGAGCATATCCGTATGGGTCAGGTGTGTGTATGTATAAGTATATGGATATACATATATGTGTTTTACTCTTTATGGAATAAAAGGGGGTATGTAGATCTGTGAAACCTGAATTGAATTTGGATATTCAGCAGTGTGTAGTGAAACCAGCAAGCCAAGACTGATATAGCATTTGAGTTTCCCGCCATTCATGTGACTATGCTGAAACTGAAGGGGCAGGACCTTAGGCAAATGGCATGTGTTAGCTGATTGGATTGGTATAAGGGTCTTATACATGTTGTGAAAAATAAACTTTAAAAGCAGATAAATGTAGTGAGGGTTGGTGAAAAGTGTCAAACTGACAGTCCTGGAGACTTGTCCTCTCTATCCACATCAGTGAAAGCTTCCACCACTGTACACCAATGTGGCTCAACTTAGACTACCCCAGGTTTTGTAGGGATATAAAAAATAGATTCTGAGAGAGGGATAAGAGATACGTGAAACTGATGGGGGAAGAAAAGACTAAAAGACCATGAAGATGCAGACTTCAGCCCTCTCTGTGAGAGAGTATGAACACTGCAGTCTTGGCTTTTAAAATGAGAGGTAGCCAGAAATTAAATGAACCCGAAAAGACCGCTCCAAACTATTTTCTTGACCTCTTTAGATTTAAAAATTGGCCCTTCCTGGTGTGAAGGCAGGTTTCAGGCTGGAGTGTATTAAATCAGCAGTGTTCTATAAACCCTGGTGTATGGGAGGGGTAATGGAAACACTAGTTCAGTCTTGACCTTACTCCTATGAATGGCAGACTACAGGAGCCAGGTTCAATCTATATCATTTGCTTTCAATTTCTTTTTTTGGGAGGGAAAGAAATGTATTTATTTTTACACAAATCCTCCCTTAGCCCCTTCTCTTTCCCTTCATTTTTGTGACGGATACCTGGGGAAGGTGAACTTTGCTGCGCAAATAGGGAAAGGCCTAGGCAATGGCGTTTCTATAATATGGCAGTTCTCTTCTGTGTGACTGATGACATTTCTAGTTCACTAGTTTCATAGTTTAAATAATGACCCTGAAGAACACAGAAAAGCAACAGCAGAAACAGTGCTCTGCTCCCCACCTACCAGCCACACTAAAGTACCTGGTCCTTCAAAGGTAACAAAGTCCTGTGGCACCTTAAAGACTAATTATAAAGTTTTGAAGCATAAGCTTTCGTGGGCTGATACCCACTTCGTCGGATGCTTGCAAAGTGGGTATTAGCCCACGAAAGCTTATGCTTCAAAACTTTATAGTTAGTCTTTAAGGTGCCACAGGACTTTGTTACCTCTGCTATTCCAGACTAACACGGCTACCTCTCTGATTCTGGTCCTTCAAAGTAAGTGGAAATGGAAGGATTTAGTTTGCACTGGGGCCTTGGGAAATAGATAAGACAGCTGTTCACTTCTACTACCTCAACAAAAACAGCACAGACTGTCCTCTGGGAACTGCATTAGAGTACAGTGTTGCATTATAAATATCATTGCCTAAATATAGATTGGGTTCCCTGAGACTGCTGAATAGACCCATGGTGCCTTAATCAGCAAGTTAAAGAACAACCTTTTCTCCATTCACTGTCCGTGTTGGGAGGCAAGGGAGGGGGACTATTGCAGTGTTTCTGCTAGTTAATTGAGGCTGTTTTAGTCAGATGACCTGATTTTTTTCAGAGAAGTACTTGCAGCTCCCAGTGAAGTCAGTTGTATATGTGGGTGCTCAGCACCTCCCAAAATCAGGCCATGAGAACAGTGCTTAGAACAAGGCACTGGGAGTTTGTTTAGACTCAGTTATTGATTTAATGTGTGACCTTGGGTAAATTGCTTCATTTCACGTGTGCCTCATGTTACCCATCTGTAAAATTGGGCATAATGCTATCTACAGTACCTCACTAGGGTGTTGTGGAACTTAGGGTATGTCTAGACTGCAGCTGGGAGATGTAAATCCCAGCCCAAGTAGACATACCTATACTAGCTCTGCTCAAGCTAGTGCCTAAAAATAGCACCATGGCTGCAGCAGCACAGGGAATGGCATTAGCCCCCTGAGTACAATTCTACCCAGGGCCAGCCCTTGACCAAATTGTGCCCCAGTGAGAGGTATCTTTGGTGCTCCTCCTTCCATTAGGGTGACCAGATGTCCCGTTTTTATAGGGAGAGTCCTGATTTCTGGGACTTTTTCTTATATAGGCTCCTTGTACCCCACCACCCCCTCTCCTGATTTTTCACATTTGCTGTCTGGTCACCCTACTTCCATTTGTTAAGCCTTTGAATACCTTGTATTTTTTTATTGCATTTGTAACCCATTTCAAGACTTTGATGCACAGTTTATCACTGTCATATAAGATGATAAATTTGCATAATATCTGTGAATTAATATTTATTCATTCCAAATATGAGTAAATAAAATTAATTTCCTCTATGCTTATAGAAACATTTTAATTATAACTGAAATGTACTAACATCAAGATATTAAATTGCACCAACATTGGGTGGGCCAGTATTAGTGTTACAGTAGATGACACTCTTAGAATGTTGACCCTAGTCCTTTTGTTCCATAGGTCGCTTACAATTACATAATAAAACAAACTTCACACTATCACAGCTGGGCTATTACTTCATTTCATTTTGACATTTTACGGATTGGCGATGCCTAGCCCCTTATATACCCACGAGGCATGGCTGACAAGATTCTAGGAGGTTCAAGAAAAATGTAGAGGTAACAAAGAGTCCTGTGGCACCTTAAAGACTAACTATAAAGTTTTGAAGTATAAGCTTTCATGGGCTAATACCCACTTCGTCGGATACAAGAAAAAATGTAGTTCTCAGAAAGTCTGGAAAGTTCCATGAGATTCTACAGAAGTCTGGAACATTGTAGGAGGTTATTGAAAAATGACTCCACATATAGACTATGTGAAACATTTTACTTCAAACATTCTATTTCCCTTTTTATAGCTAACAACCAAAACAGCACTCTGGGTCCATCGCCCCCCCCAGCGTAGCACCTCAGGTGGTCACCGGGGTTGCCTGCCCGTACGCCAGTGTTGATCATGCCCGACTTCCTTGTAAGTATTTGGAGGGCTAGTGAGAACCACTACCTGTACAGCTACTGCAGCATAGACTTGCCGTTACTAAATTCATGGTTTTTACTAAGCCCCACTAAATGGTTATCTTCATCAAGCTCCTGCCTTATCTCATTTGTTTGAAATTACATTACATTCCCATTAGGAAAACAAAACATTCCTGCCCCAGTCTACTGGCTATAATGTAATCATCACATGACTAATTCCATCAGAAGGGACCATGCCAGGTAACCTCCCCAGCAGACCCTACTCTTACTCTTCATTGCCCTTCTTCAAGAATTTCCTTGTCTTTATCCTCACCTATGAATGAAGATTTTTACTCCACACACATTTACATTTCCGAGCACCTTCATACAGTGGGGCTCTTTCTGATAAGCGACCAAAAAAAGCCAAGCATGAGATAACTAATGGTTTCAATTGCCCACTGGGAAAAGTGCCTATCAGGAAATAAAATGATATGGGAGCCCTTTTCTTTCTTCTCCTTTTCAAGCAAGCAGTAATTTTATTACAAAAGAAACAAATGCAGCATTTTTTTTAAAAACACCCTTACTTCTCAGAGAAACAATTCATCATCAGAACTAAAATGGCGGTTAATGCTCCAGTACTGTGTAGTATGACCATTGGGTTACTTAAGATCTGAAGGTCCTGCAACTAACCCAGAGCCAATTTCTCCAGCCTTTATTCAGCTCTCATTAGAGCAAAACAGTCACTGAAGTTATCATATAATTATGCAATAGAAGCAAATGCCGACAGATCTTTAACAGAAATTCAGCAACCTGTTTCAAAAGAGAGCTATAAATACAGCTACCCCACACTGAGCAGTGATGTGAACAGTAAAGTTACAAGTGTGAAATACTGATTTTTATTCCATAGGAAAAAATCAGCTCCTGGAGGAAGTACAATTTCTATTGAAGTTAATGGGAGTTGCACCTACTTACACTAGGGCGTACTTAGTTTTGGGGATGGACAGGTGGGTTGATGCTTATATCTCACTCTCCTGTTAGATCAGTGGTTCCTAAACTGGGGTTTGGGAACCCTTGGGGATTTGTGAAATGTTACAGGGGGTTCTCAGGGGGAAAAAATCCCTAATGGCATACAGAGCTGTCCCTAGGGACTCCAGGCAGCATGGGGCCGTAGCCCACAGCCCCTGGACTTCCAAGAGCTAAGCAGATCAAAGCAAGCAATATCTATTACGCTGAGGAGATTTAAATTTCAAGACTTCTTATAAGAAGTGGAAAGGGAGGTGGATATTTTTCTGTTTTTAAAATGAAATAGACAGCTAGTATTGTTTTTAAAATTATGATGAACAAGTTTAAGGTTTGTTGTAACGTGTGTTGTTTGCCTGGACTGCTCAAGACATGAATGCTTGTGTAGAAAGAACCCTTTGAGTTGGGTTCTTAAATACCTTCACATCTGATATTCCTTGATGAAATATAGGAGCATTCTCTTATAGCAGGCTTATTCAAAGTGATACAGCTACAAAAGTGAGATCTTGGAAGAGTGTTGCTGTTTTCATAATGTAATCAAAATACAGTAATGATAAATAATAATAGTGTGTAATAAGCATGTCATAAAAACAAATTTTGTATTACCAAGATCACCATTTTATAATTTATACCCAGGAAAAGGAGAAAATCCCCGGAAATATTCATTTTTAGGAGGGGGTTTGCAAGACTTGACATTTTAGTAAAAGGGATTCACAGGTTGTTAAAGTTTGTGAACCACTGTATTAGATGTTTTTCTTCATACTTTTCCCATCCCTTTGGCTAAGAGTTTAAAAATTGGTACTGAAGGTTAGGTTCACTGAAGTCAATGACAACAACTTGGTGCTGTTGAATTCCTTTTATGCAGAAGGATTCTCCTAGACACAGATCTGCGTGTGTTCCTCCCCCCACTTCGTCTCCCTCCCCATTAAAGCACCAGAGTGGTGTAAAGAGACTGCAGCCCAACAGAGAGTCAGCCCCACTTTATCTCCTTTCTGAATCTGATCCTCAGCCTTTGTTTTTCATCTGTTAAGAAGAGGTGATTGGAAGGACTGTCCTCAGAGCAGTGCAGTTTGCAGATGCCTTTTTTATTTAAACCTCTTTGGAAATGGATTCCTAACAGTGGGAAAACTGTAATGTAGATTCGGTCTTCGTGGAGCTAGCTGGGAAATGTTGGGAAATTCCCCCCCATCCCCCAGAAAATTTTGATTATCATTTTCTGTGGGAAATTATTTTCTGTTGAAAACTCCAAAACTGCTGTAAACTGACTTTTTTGGGCCGAGAACTGCCAGAAACTGATTTACCCGCCCCCCCCCAATTAAAACAAGCAGGGAGAGAAGGGAAAAAGAGGGTCAATGGAAAACTTTCAGCTAGCCTAGGGCTTCAAGCTCTGTTTAGCAATAAAATTACCAAGCCATATACAGAATAAGCTCAGGCATCTCCATTTAAAATAAACTCCAGATGAAATGACTCCCAGATGGATTCTGTGCCTTTTGAACAGCGCTAGGCATTGTACAAACAAAGAGTGTGGCTGCCCTGATGATCTTCCACTCAAGGCACAGCAATAAACTGGTGATATTGGAACTGGGTCTCACCAAAGACATCTCATGTGAGGACTTTCAAATATCCATTAAATGGTAACAGCTTTTAATCTTTGCTGAGCTGGGCAAGAGTCAAACTATTGACCTATGGGTGAAAGGTGTTTTAGCTCATTAGCAATGCCTGAGGCATCCAGTCCCATAAGTGCTAATGAAACAGCTGTTAGAATGAAGCTTGTTTTCTTAAAGGTAAGTTCATTAAGACACTTTTTCTCTCACTCTGGCTGTCTACATCTTTTTGCAATATCATGCAGTAGTGCCCAAAACTGTTGCACTCAAGATATAGTCTTAGGAGCTGGAAACAGGAGTTGATAACAAATCTCTTTAGACACAGAGTGCCGTATGCAAATTATGCCCCCTCCTCCATGTTTCTTAAGTAACCTTTTTAAAATGGTGTGGAAGAGAAGTGAGTGACTTCCTACAATTGACTTAAATGAAGCAAAGGAGCCTGATTCTTTTCTCTGCCTAGCAAGTATGTAATTTCTCACAGTATTTTTTTTTGAAACCTTCATTTCTGTCCTAGGCCACTAATATTGACTGACAAGATTCAAAAACTAAGATCACTCATTTGCTAAATAGGGTTTCAAAATTCTTCCAAGTATTGACTTTCATGTGACCAGAACTTAGCATTTTCGTACAACAAAATATTGTCCAGTCTGTGTTTTTTTATTGGTATTTTAGTAGCTGCAGTTAAGTATTTGTCTATCCCGAGCATTGTACAATGACTAGTATTACTATATCTCCTTGCTAGTTATTGAACTTAAATTTGAATCTTTAAATGTATTCCTACTATCCCCTCTCCTTTTTTACCCACAAAACGTAAGTACTGTACTTTGGGTAGTGGCTTACCTTCTTTCTTCCACACCTGCTTTTGTTTCCTTTGACTCTCACAAAAATATCCCCCCAAACAAACCTTTAAACCTTTCCTTTTTAAATAGATCTGGGTGGCTGGGAGACTTGTTTCATATTTGAACCATCCTCGATAGCAGGATTTTCAAATTATTAGATTGGGGTAGGAATCTTGTTGTCTTTATATATTTGTAAAACACCCAGAATTCTGTATAGGTTCTTATATCACCCTAACACATTATCTGAGCGCTTTGCAGTAGTGCAGTAAGTGATGAGACGCAGGGCTTGTCTATGTGGTGTGGCAATGGGGGTGTGATTTCTGAAGCACTATGTTAATGCACCCTAGGTTACTTTAAATGTGTGTTCACAAGTCTGGAGTGGCTAGTGAGTGTGCAACATATTGATGAACTTTAGAAATCACCTTCCCCCACTCTCCCAGGACACAGTACTGTATCCCAAGGCAAGCTCTAACATCCATCATATGTGATCTGTTCTCTCTCCCATCCTCTCATCAAAGAGAGAGAGTTGTGTGTGTAGGGTAGGGATTTTTTTTTTTAAAATGTGTCCACTGCTATGGCCTGGTCTACACTGGGGGGTGGGGATTGATCTAAGATATGCAACTTCAGCTACAAGAATTATGTAGCTGAAGTCAAAGTACTTAGATCCATGCACCGCGGTGTCTTCACGGTGGTGAGTCAACTGTTGCCGCTCCCCCGTCGACTCTGCCTGCGCCTCTCACGCCAGTGGAGTACAGGAGTCGACGGGAGAACGCTTGGGGGTCGATTTATTGTGTCTAGACTAGACGTGATAAATCAACCCTCGATGGATCGATCGCTACGCGCCAGTCCAGCGGGTTGTGTAGACATACCCTTAGCATTTATATTTGAGAAGGCAGGTTGAAGAAGTGTGCCTTGCATTTAGCTCAGAAGGGGTGAGGGGCCTTAGTCCTAGGGGAACTCATCGCACAGGCTAGGTCTAGGCCCTGGGAAAGCTTTGTCTCCTGAACATTTAAATTTTGACCTTGTGGTGGACAGTACCATGTTGCCTGAGGAGCAGAGTTGTGGACCACAGTCCTCATCCCTCAGCTGTAGTCAATATTTTAGATATTTGGCACAGGTCAAATCTTTGGCACAGGCCACTGAATGCCTTGAAGATAAGGACTGACACCTTGGATTTACCTCAGTAGCCTATGAGAAGTCTGTGTAGAAAGAGGAGGATGGGTCTCCTTTGTGGTAGCCCCTGGTTGCTGAGATATACCACAGCATACTGTACTATTCGCAGTTTCTAAGGGTTGATGACTTCATGTATGTGTGTACTGCCTCCATCTCCTCCTGATTATTTGTTACCTCCTCTTAAAGCATCACATCTAATATTAAGGGTTGATTTTCAGTGGTTTAGAGAACCTAAAATCCCTCCTGAAATCACTGTGACGTGCAGGTGCTCAAAACTTAATAAGGCCTGGCTCTCATAACACTTTTAATCAATACAGCGCAAAGCACTTTACAAAAGAGCTACAATCCCCGTTTTATAGCTAGGGGAACTGAGAGGTGAAGTAACTTGCCCAAGGTCACTCAGCAGACCAGTGGCTGAGCCAGGAATGGAGCTAAAGTCTCCATGTAAGTTGTCCATCCATGGAAGAAAATCCGCTCCATTGCAACCCCCTTAGGACAGGCACCTGGTCTTTTAAATTGTACTGCAAAGCATCAAGCACATTTGTATGCAGACTAGTCCCTGTTGTTGACATTCAAATTTTAGTCTGAAATGCTTGTGTCCCCAATCTGGCAATAGGCTATTATATGTTTTCATGATTATTTGTTTATTTATTTTAGGAAGCCACAATTTTGCAAGTATGCTGAGACCACCCAAGATTTTAATACAATTTAAATAAAATTTAGCTTTCTCTAGAATTACACAATAAAATCGGTGGGGTATTACAAGGATGGTGCTGTCTATGGCACAGTCAAGTGCTTCTAATTCCACTTGGGCGTCTTCATCAGATAACTACCCTGCAGTTTTTCTTTATTGATGATCTGGAATTTATTTTGGCTTTACATACTAATCTTTCTTTCTTTTTGTTTTGCTGGGAGTGAACTAATTTATCGCGATGGATGGGCGCTGCCAAGTAGCCTCTGAATGTTTCACTCGTGCGACTATCCCTCTAGAAAGTGACGGCCCCATCAGAATGTTCTCATTATATGTGTTAAATGATCTGTGTATTACAGTGGCAGATGCCCTGATGTCCTACTGCATGAAAGGTGGATTTAGACCAGGAAAAAAATGTCGGTTACAGTGTTCTCTTTATTTCAACTAATGCGCATGCAACTTCTAGGTGAAATTCAACCCAACCTTGAATTTTTTGAGATGTCAATGTACCCCTATTAATTTCTAACAACTTATGGCCACTTCAATGGGTGCATATAGAACTTGTAGCCCTGTGTATAACCCTGCTATATTAGAGACCTGGGTTTGATTCTCATCGTGATTAACAACGCTTGGAAGGGGAGAAAGAGATTTTGCAGTGATTACACATCATTTGGCCAAAGGAATGTTGCTGAGATGCTTGCTCAATCCTCTTCCTTCTTTAGTGAAGGTCATTGCAATATAGAGACTTATATGGGAAAATGGGATTCTTTGGGCTCCAAAAGGAAAGGGGACTAGATGATTCCCCCTCCGTCCACCCCCCACTCTATTAGGATTTCTCTGAACTTTGTGGCTAAGGCTTTAACTTTCTGTATGACCTTGATGAATTCCTAGCTCTTATCAGTAGCTATCAAAGGGAGGTCAGTGCATTAGCTGTATTTTATATATGAGGAAACTGAGGTATGGGGCAGTGAAGTGACTTGTTCAAGGTCACCTAGCAGGCTAGTGGCAAAGCCAGGAATAGAACTCAAGTCTCTGGAGTGCTAGTCCAGTGTTCTGTTCTCTAGGCCACATATGACCTTTAGATCCACCTCCCCCCCATCATTTGCAAAACACCAGAAAGTGTACTAGGTGCAGGATAGCACTAGTATCCTAGGTGCAGGATAGCATGATTAATCCGTTCTTCTTTCACATAGTTACAGAATCAGTCTCTTCCACCACTGTGAGAATTTTCTTGTTACTTTGCAGATGAAATCTCTCATTCCACTGCATCAGAACAGGATGTTGAACACACAAATAAGGAGTCGTCTTTGCTCAAATTTCAGCAAGAGTCACTTTCTGAGGTTCTGGATATATCAAGGCAGTTCAGACCACTTGTTGATTGGATCCATGTCCTTACCCACTGGTTTTTGTCAGTCGGGAAATGCTATGTTCATTATTAATGGAGGTTGCTAACATCTCCCTTCAGGAGGACCATGAAATCAGGACATGATTTGGTGGCCACTAACTACAGGAGGGTAATGTTTGAGATGTACAGAATACAAAAGATTTTGCAATATAAAAATTTTGCTAGTACGTACTTGCAATGACCTACATAATTCACTGGTGGCATCTTGCTTTAAAAAAGTAGAAGACATTCATTAGTTAATAAATGAAGTTAATGGAAAAAATGACCAGGAATTTTAAAAGAAGTATAATTAACAGGAATAGAACTCATTAAGTTTTGAAATATGAGGCAGCCGCTCTACATCTGTGATAACTAATGGGAATTCAGAGCAACTGGCTATCTGAGAGCTCTTCAACTGGCCCATAAACATAGTCAGATTACATGGAATATTGCAGGGGAAAGATGGTAAGGTATTCTAATGACAACAAAGACTACAAAGTTTGAGCAAAGTCTATTCTCTAGGTCAGAGATTCACAAACGGTGGTCTGTAAGCTCCATTCAGGTGGTCCGCAGATAGTTCCCTCTAAGGTGCGTGTCTGTGTGGCTGCATATCAGAGAATGAAGGGCCAACCACCTAATTAGTGGAGCCATGCAGGTGTGGCTCTACTAAGTAGGTGCCTGAACCCTGGAGAAGATGCACATGTAAAGTGAGGTGGTGGCCGTGGGGGAAATAAGGGGTAGTTGGGAGGGTGAAGTGGGATGAGAAGAAGGGGTGGGGAGAATTTGAGAGGTGCAGGGCTGTGGCGGCCAGAGAAAGAGGCGACTTTCCTCAGCTCCAGAGCTGTGGCAACCAGGCAGAGACGGCTCTCCTTCCCAACCCAGCTCGGTGGCTGCCACAGCGGGGCAGAGAGGGCACATCCATTGCATTAGTAAAGTAAGACTACAGATATTAAATTATATTCTTATTATAGAACAAAAACATTAATTATTATTGGTTTTTTTTATATAGAGCTTTTATCCAAAGCACTTTACAATAGTTAGCTAATGGTACAAACATTTGGAAAGATCATTGAGTGGTTTGCTGAGAACCTCTGCAATTTTCAAGTGGTCTGTGGGGGAAAAAAAAAGTTTGAGACCCACTGCTCTAGGTCATATCAAGATACATGTTCATGAAATGGCCTATAACAATCTCACTAATGGGTTTTGTTTCCCCAATAGCAAAATGAGGAGAATTTTCTGACATTGTATGTTTCGCTAGAAATGACGTCTAGTACAATGACTCTGTAGGCAGGTTCTTCTGTCGGCGAAGCACAGGTGGGTCCCCTCTCCTCAAATTGGGGTCAGGGTGGGCAACCACATTTGCATCGTCCCAGAAAAAGTCAAGTGTTACATTGGGCTATAGGTGCAAACATATTTAAAAACAAACAAGTGTGAGAAAATTAGGCCAGTGGTCAAGTTGTTGGGGACCTCCCTAGGATAGTATATTGAGGTGGGAATAAATAGCCACCCCTCTAGGGTTTGTGCACTAGGGTGTCATTTCAAAAATATTGTGAGCAGAGGCAAAGTTGTCAGCCTATAGAACTTTATACGGGATTATAGTGTATCTTGCAACGTTGGGGGAGGAAGAGTGGAAGACATGATAGCACACATAGATCTACAAAAAGGATTTGGTGGGGGACCAAGGTCTGGGGGTGGGGGCAACAGCCCCCATAGCAAATGATGCTCTATATGTGCATAAGTCCACTGGAACTGCATAAACTTGGATCTTATGACCATTTCCCCATAATATCCCCAGCCTAACTCTATTGCCATCCTCGATCCCTGGTTAAGCAGGGCCACCATATTCTGGGAGCGCAAATAGACTCCTGTATGAGTGCTCCTCCTCTCCCTTTCACCGCCCCTTCCAGACGTACTGCCTCAGTGTACCACTTCAGAGGGTGAAGAACCTTGGACTGGGTTTTGCACTAGGGCAAACAACCCCTCAGGGGTGTGTGTATGTGTATAGGCTCTCATGAGGTTTCACAGATGCAGAAGATCTTGTCTAGTCCTTCTCCCTGGGAGTGAATGTCCCTCCAAATGAATAAAGTTTACACCATAGGTAGTGTGTTAGGGGAAAACCTCACATTCCCCCTCAGGGCTGGACAGATGATAATAGGTGTGACTGTTTTGTTTACTTGGTCTGAACTATTTTCCTCCCTCCCAGCCCCTTTTCATTGTGCTCAAACTGGTCACTCATTTCATCCCTGCAGCACATACAATATGAATTCCTGCTCACCTTGAATTTTCAACGATGCCCTTCTATCCAAAGACCATTCCGTAGGTGTTATGTTGTATTGCCTTATGTGCCTGCAATATTTTTTTCTGATTCTTGACCTTTGGAAAATAAGATTTCACCTACCTATTCCTCCAGTCTTGTGTTGGAGAGGTAATTTCTAGTAGTGGGGTGTATGTGTGTGTGTGTGTGTGTGTGTGTTTCTTTTTGGTATGTCTGACTTGTGCCTGAACCTGGTTTGCTTTGTATATATGCTTATTCACCTTACTTTGTAATTGAACTTTTACCCGTCATGGGCTGAAGGGCAGGTTAGGTTGCTGGTCTTTGGTTAATTACAAGTGCTATTATTTTTTATTTGCAGTACTTGAGTAAGCAGGAAAACAGCAGGCTAGGACTCATTTGCAGTGAGATCACGACTCAATTAGTGTTTTTTGAGTAAAGGGATGTGGTAATTAAGAGCATGGCAGTTGCAGCATTATATGTCAGCCCCAAAGCTGAGAAACCTACTTGAACAAATTCCCAATGGAAGAATCAAGGATTAGAAAGAATTTATGCAAGTTCTGAATGCCTCCTGGAATTTATGTGAGAATATACAGGCACCAGAGAAGGGTAAAACTAGAGATGGTACTGCAAAACTTTGTCCGGGTTTTGGTTTTGCAAAGTCAATGCCAAGGATACTCTGGATGTAGGCCCCAGTTTATCCAAAGACTCCCTGAGTTTTGGAAAGGTTTGCTTGGGTCTCCACGATTCCTTATTATGAAAGATATATCGCCCTTTGGACTCATTGCTTCTGTCTCCACACTGATTTCCCGTCCTCCTGCTTTATACTATTGTAAATCACAGACACCTGTAGTGCTGAATTGTGAAACTGAGTTCCTAGAGAACTTCATCATACAGCACAATGAAGAAACTCTTCTCTCCCTATTTCTAGATTTTTCTCTACTAGCTTGTCATTTTTCTCCTCATTTGGGTCTATCAACCCTGGGGCACTGAGGAGTCAGATCCTATGTTGGTGCAAAACCAAGCATAGCTCCAGTGATGTTACAGAAGCTGTGGATATGCCCATTTATTCAAAGCTCAGCATTTGAATGCATTCTGAAACACTGACGGACATGTTATCATAATACTTTTTTTTTTTTTTTTTTGCTGTGTGAATATTTTTAAATGGCAGACATACTAAAGGATTTTAAGTAGCGCTAAAGAAAAGAATGAGTACACAGAAGCAGGGATGCTACAGCAAAGCCTTCCCCGATACTTCTATACCTGCCAAGCTCTTGTGTGTGTGTGTGTGTATGGCTTTTAATAATTTAAGGTTTGTTCTTGTGTCATCAAAATTAATGGTAATTTTTCCATTTACTTGCATGGAACAGGATCAGTGTCAAATGTGCATTGGGGCACTGTGTTTATTTCTGTGTGCCCAATGATGGGGTAGGTGCTTTACAAAGGTCATGGAAAGCTTCTGTCCCTGCCCTGTTGAGTTTACAATTCCAGCCAGCTGGAAATGTTCAAAAACTGCCAAATTTCATATAAAATAGGGTGGAAAAAAACCCCATTTCCCCCCCTATTTCCTGACCATCTCACAAGTCCTTGATGCTGCAAACATTTATACACGTGATTAACTTTAGGCATGTGAGTAACTGAATGTAGCTTAACTTTAACCACGGAGATGGAGGAGACTGCTTCTGCAATTAAACACGTGCCTGACTCTCTGTGGAATCAGGGCCTAAGTGTAACATGTGACCATTGTTGTAGCTACCGGTGTGTTGCTCTGCTCTTGTTCGATGATGATATCAGTCGGCCGTGTGCGTGTTCCCTCTGTGTGCTCTGAGCAGATCGCTGACATAGCAGACCCCAAGAGAACCACCAAAGACCACAGACTCTAGTAAGGTGCGAAGGAACCCGGGCAAGGTTTATTGTTAAATGAAGCAGAGTAATAGTTTCCTATAGACTCTACAGGGCATACTATGAATATGTGCCCATTGACAATGGACACCACTCAGTCAGTGGCGGGACTCTTCCACTGCCCCCTCGGCTGGACAAAGACACTGCCCTAGGCCTGTATTCTTATACACCGGTGCTGAACAGATTACTCATCCCTACTGATGCACAGAGGGGCTGTGCCTTTGCATTAGGGTGCTACTTCTCCCCTGGTACATGTTGGTTCAAACAAACAGATCTGTCATCAGACTGTCTTTTGGCCCTATCTTTGGGATGTACCTGGCTGTTCACTGTTATCTATGTGGAGTGTTCTCCTACCGGGATGTCCTGATGCCACCTCGGCACAAGTTCCTCTTATTACTACACATGATCTTAGCCAGAAGGCCTTAATGCGTGCTTTCTAGCAGTCCTTTTCTTGCCAAATTCTGCAAGTAGTGCCTGCCTCTGGCTCACAGCCCAGCTTCTCTTAGTAATACCTTGGCTTACTTTGGTTCAGGCTGCAGGCCTCAAACTAGGCCTCTGATACAAGAGTTTGTTTCGGGGCCTCATCTTACTACAACCATGAGAAAGCAGAAGGGAGAGGCACAACCAGTGTCAAGACCATGAGACCATGTGGTCACACATTTTAAGCATGGAGAAATCCGAGGGTTTTTTTTAAAGTTATAAGACAATGATGTTGAGTATTATTATATTGCTTATTAATGAACAGCAGCACAGATGAAACTTGGCAGAGGACTAGCTCCGGCTTGGGACACTCCACTGAGCTGCATCTTGTTGAATTTCTAATGACAAACTATGGAATTTTCAAAATTGCCTAACAGCAATTGCTATGGTCTTTGGGTGTCCTTGGATACTTGTGAAAGCCTCTCTCCAAATGCTTTGTATCCCAAATACAAATTTTTGGGTAAAATCACGTCTCACTTCATATATTTTTAAAAGTGCGGAATCTACAAAACTCTCTTTTAGGAAGCATTTATATGCATGAGTGAAAAGTGTCTGGTTCGGTGGAATCACCAGGAAGTTAATCTTTTTGACTTAATTTTCTAAGCCCAGGTCTACACTGGGAGGGCAGGGGGAGATCAGCCTGAGGGCTTGGCTACACTGGCATTTTATAGCACTCTAACTTGCTGGCTCAGAGGTGTGAAAAATCACCCCCGTGAGTGCAACAAGTCTGAGCGCTTTAAAGCACTAATGTGGACAGGCTCTGAGTGCTGGGAGCTAATCCCCTCGTGGAGGTGGAGTACCAGGAGTGCTGGGAGAGTTCTGTCCCAGTGGTCACGCGCGTGACCACACTTGCACTTCAAAGCACTGCCGCAGGAGCATTCCCCTGACAGTGCTTTGAAGTTTCAAGTGTAGCCATGCCCTAAGATACACAACTTCAGCTATGGGAATAGCGTAGCTGAAGTCTACGTATTTAGGTCAACGTATCTTGGTATTTTCATGGCACTGAGTCGACCGCTGCCGCTCCCCCGTCGCTTCCACTTCCGTCTTTCACGGTGTTGGAGTTCCGGAGTCAACGGGAGAGCGCTCAGGGGTAGACTAGACACAATAATTTGATATATAGTAGACTCTCGATTATCCAGGATGATAGGAAAAAAATTAATCCTGGTTAATAAAATCTTGGATAATCACCATCCATAGTAAATATGGGGGGAGGTGGTTGGTTCACCAGCCACACTGAGCCGGGGGAGGGGGTGTTGGTTCACTGGCTCCCCCGTGCCCTGGTGGGTTTTTTTTTTGGTGTGTGCTTGGGGTGGCAACAAAGCCAGAGCCAGCCTTGTGAGTTAGGTGTATTTTTTTTTTCACATCCTGGCTAATCCACATCCTGGTTAACCCAATCCTGGATAATCGAGAGTCTACTGTAAATGTTCCACTGCATTTAAACACGCTCCCCAATGTCCATCATAGTGAACTGAAGGGCATCTTTTGCAATTGATTGGAGCAGATTCATTGACTAGTTGAACAGGAATTAACTGCTTTTGGGGGCTTTTTCACTTGAGTGGGAATAGAAATGCTGATATAGGTATTAATCTGGCACTTGCACTGGAAAACTAAGGGGGCTGGCAATACAAAGGAGTTGGTTTGTGTTTTATGATACCTTTTGTAGCACCTTAATTGTGGGGCAGGCTGGAGACTAGTTCAGCCTTCTGGCACAATAGAGCAGATTTGAGGCTGCTGTAGGTTGTACCAAGATGCCTATGGCCCCAAAGGGCTGTTTCAGCAGCCAGGGCGCACTGGTGTGCAGAGGTGCACTGATAATGTGCTCTTTCAACAGGAGTACCCCTTTTGCCTGAAGCTGGAGGTGGTGCTGTGTAGAATTGCTACCCTAGCTCTGTGTTATCCAGGAATATCCACATCTCTGGGGAAATCCTCCAGTGGCTGAGTAGGAAGATTAATGGGCCCTTTATACCACTGCAACAAGGCTATTTATATTGCTATGACCTCTGACATTATCTACAGAGTCCAATATTCCATTTTTAAATGGCAGACATACTAAAGGCAGACATGCGAAATAGTACTCAGCTGAGAATTAACCTGTAAAAGAGATGCTGCATCCCAAATAGTGATGTCGAGAAGACTCACAAAATCAGCCACTTGGATTTCCTTAACAAAGTAATTAAGATTTTATTGAAATACATGAGGATGAGTCTTATGGGCTAGATCTCAACAATCATCTTAGAAACTAGCATCCCCACCTGCCTGTGTGCAAACATAGATGGAGATTCAAGGTAAGAATGCTGTAGCAAATATATCCTCTCTTACCTGTCCAAAATAGCAGCTGCAGAGGCTTCCACTTCTATATCCATGTGCCTATAGTCTGGGTATTAATTAACCCTCTTTGCTACATATGTGCTGTGCAACAAATAAACTCATTTTTTGGTATATGGAAATAAAAGTTCTGCTGTATTAGCTTCCACATTGAGGACCAAGAAGTGTCAAATTATTTAGCACTCTAAATGTCCTAATTCAGAGTGCCCTAAGCCTGAAGAATGTGCAAGGCATTAAAAACATCCTGGGAGTGTTTGTTTATCTTAATTTCTTTCTACTTACTACAAAGACTGAGGCCATTCTGCAACCACTATTTGGTGGTTCCTATTGCATTATCTCCCCGCAACTCCTAGCTCAGGAACTTGCATCTGGACATTAAACTAACCGGCCACTGGGAGTCACTGTGGCTCAACAAAAATAGAATTTAAAACACACATACCTGCCATTTCAAAAATGTACTGAATTGGAAGGCCTGGCTGTAGATGCTGACAGTTCTAAAGTGACAGTTTAGGTAACCAGGCACAACTGAAACTTGCTGAAGGATTTTTTTTCTGATCCAGCTGCAGAGGTGTCATCTAGCATAATCATTGCTGTTGAAAAGACATTCTTAGGTATTTTTATCAAGCTGAAAATATTTTTCCCTTGCTGTATATATTCAACTTTGGAAAACTGGAAATGGAATCTCTTTCCTCCCCCAGTTTTACTCCCTCTGTTGCTTGTGCATTTTTTTTAGGCAGTTTGTTATTCATGCAAAAAGTTTTTTGGGGAAAAATAAGCTACATATGAACAAATGCTATGGAAAGAAGTGCACAGACATTGGAAGTAGAAAGGGGAGGAAGGTCAGATTTTTGGGCATACCAGAACACTGTGTCCCCCTTTATGAGAAATTCACTTAAACTCCTCTCCAGCAGCACATGATGACAGTGAGGCTTAATATCATGATATTGGCTCAATACATTGTCCTATTGCATCTTCACATCATGGTGCTGCCTTAATGCATGACTTGTGTGCAGTGGTGTTGTACCATGTTGGTCCCAGGATATTAGAGATGAAATGAGCAAGGTAATATCTTTTATTGGACCAACTCCCCAAAAGAGTAGAAGTTGATCCAATAAAAGATATTACCTCACCTAACTTGTCTCTTTAATGCATGATGTCATTTAGAATTCTTGATGTGATGTTGACTCAATATGGGGCGCCTCCTAGAGTCCTTTCTCGGGCATTGAATTAGGGGCCTGTTTACATGAGTAAGCATTGGAAGGATTAGACGGTGTTCTTGGTGTATCTACCGTGTTTCCCCGAAAATAAGACGTACCCCAAAAATAAGACATACCTCCAGTTTTGCCTCCCGCATTAATATAAGGCATCCCCCCGAAAATAAGGCGTCCCCCCCCCCCAAGCTACCGGTGCCGTAAGGAGTCACCGTAGAGGCGGGCGCAGCTGCGCAGCTCACTGATTGGCCGCAGCGCAGACGGAGCTGTTCTTTAAATCAGAGAGCCCGCGCCGTCGCCAGGACAAGCTGCCGCCTGCTGCTCGCTTTGCCCTGACGGAGTCTGGCTGACTCACAGACTCACGCAGGGCCGGCGACAGGAATTTTGGGGCCCCGTACGGCAGATCGTATGGGGCCCCCTCCCCCAGTCTCCTGCCGCCCGCGCCCCCCCTCCCCCCCCCGTCTTGGAGCACTAACCTCACTAACCGCTCCTTCCGGGGGGCCGCAGCACCCTCCTGCCTGCAGGAGCAGGCAGCAAGTCTCACTGCCCCAGGCAGAGGCTCTCTGCTGCTGCACGTGGTGCAAGGAGGGGGAAGGAGGCTGCTTGCAGCCTGCACCGGCAGAGGGGGAGGGGCAGAGAGCCCCTGGCCACTGCCTCCCCCAACCCGGCTCCGAGTCGGACCCTCATCAGCCCCCTCCCCCCTCATCAAGAGTCAGGGGCAGCGGCAGGAAAGCTCTCTGCTGCTGCCTCACATGCTGCAGGGGCGGGGGAAGGGGGCTGCTTGCCTAGGAGCAGTGAGGAGAGTGGCTACAGACAGCGCCCAGCCGCCCCCCCCCCACAACCAGCCCCTGACCCACCTGCTGGCTGCCCCCCGGCCCAGCTCAGAACAGTTCCCGGGGGTAAGCAGCTGGGGCCCTGGATCCCCAATCCACGGTGGGGCTGCACCCCTGCACCTGGAGCCGGGCCCCTGCACCCCTGACCCATTGCTTCCTCAGACCCTGCCCCCATGGGTCCAGTGGGGGGGGGGGAAGCCTCTACTTCCCCTCCCCATCCCCTCTACTTCCCCCCCCTCCAGTCCCCCCTCCCCCACTCCCCCTCCTCCCCATGTGTCCCAATATTTTTTTGTTGTCATCTGGTCACCCTAGTTTGTCTGGTTATGCTGGTTTATCTGATTATGCTGGTTATGTTTGTCTGGTTATGCTGGTTTGTGATGACAACTACTACCGTACCGTATACAGGTAGTAAACTTCCTTTTTTTTTGTTCAACAATAAATGTGTACTGTATTCTTCTTCATGGAAAAATAAGACATCCCCTGAAAATAAGACATAGCGCATCTTTGGGAGCAAAAATTAATATAAGACACTGTCTTATTTTCGGGGAAACAGGGTAGTTCTTTCTCACTTTTCCATTCTCCTTCTCTACCACTTTATGTGGTAGCCAGGTATTTATCTGTAGGGAGAAGAAAATACGGAAATAACCCCTTTGTAAATGTTTTCACTGGCTTTAAACTTTCAAATAACTTTCCTATCAGGGACTGTAATTTCCTCTGATAACAAATATCTGACATATGGGACAGCTGGTAAGAGTAGTGCTAATAGTTCTGAGATTGCATCAGCTAATTCCTTATGTACTATAGGATGAATTTCATTGGGCCCTCCCGCCTTGACTACATCTAACTTATCTAAATAGTTTTTAACCTGCTTTGGCTTGTGTTCCTTCCTCCTTGTTAATATTAATTATATTGACTATCTGGTCATCATTAGTCTTTTTTTTTTTTTAAAGTGAAGACTGAAGCAAAATAAGCATTAAACACCTCAGCTTTCTTTGTCACTAGTTATTAGCTCTCCTTCCTTGCTAAGTGGAGGACCTGCACTTTCCTTAATTTTTCTCTTCCTCCTAATGTATTTAAAGAACTCCTTCATATGGCCTTTTATGTCCCTTGTTATGTGTAACTCATTTTGTGCCTATTATTTCTGATTTTGTTCCTACATGCTTGTGTCATTCTTTTGTGTTCTTCCTTAGCAATTCATCCATGTGTCCACTTTTTGTAGAATTCCTTTTTGATTTTCAGATCACTAAAGAACTCCTGACAGAGCCATACTGGCCTCTTACCTTTACATCAGGATAGTTTGAACAGGGGGTTGGACTAGATGACCTCCTAAGGTCCCTCCCAACCCTGATATTCTGAGTCTATATTATTTATTTAAAAGGCCCATGATTATTTAAGACAATCTCATCATTTTTAACACTTGGAGTTGGCAATACTATCACAGATTGAACTTTATTTTCTGGCCCTGGGCAACTGACCTGTTACCAAACTGGACATCCCTGTTAAGGTTTAGCATCAATTGATTACAATGGTTACTGTTACCTGTCATCTGAATGCTTTCCTGGGCTTTGTATTAGCATTTGTTCAATATATGGGGAAGCATTCTTCCACTTGTGAAACCTTTACTCCTGGGGCAAGCACTTACACAAGTGAGCAAGTGCCCACAACCATGATTAAGGATGCAACAGTCAGGCCCTTTGTCTTGGCCCATGGTTTTGAGGGGTGTGTGTGTGTGTGTGTGTGTGTGTGTGTGTGTGTGTGTGTGTGTGTGTGTGTGTGTGTGTGTGTGTGTGTGTGTGTGTGTGTGTGTGTGTGGCTGGTTTCTCCTCTTCCTCTAGAAAGTCCAGAATGAAATCTAATGCATCTCCCCGATGCATTTCCTAGGCTATGTTTTCCTGTCCCCTGCCACCCTCATCCCCTTCAGCTCAGCAGATGGAAAGGTGACAGTGCTGGTGCCTCCTCCCCATGTTTTGCAACAATAATTTCAATGTTAAACTGTGAATCTGCCGCAGGAACATCATTCTGCCAAAGAACTTCTTCCTTCTCCCTGATCCCTTGGCTCAGTTCAATGGACCGCATTTACCAAGGCTGCAGTTTAGCTAGCTATGGAGGGTGAGCCCACAGCTGCAGCAGCGCTTCAGTTAGTGGTTGCCCTCCTTTTGAGCTCCTGCTGAGTCAGGGTTTCTAATGATTGTCCACCCATCTGGTGAAATCCCAGGGAATTAATTAGGCCTTGCTAGAGTATTATGAAAATTAACTGATTCTTATGCACTGCAAACTCTGTGCAACTTGAGCATTCACTGCCAACGTGACCTCTTATTGATGCTGGGAGCAACTCGGCACTGATGAAATCCTGATCTCACATCAAACAAACCCAGAAGGACGTAGCCTACAGCCATGAAAGACTTTGGTTTTGAACTCCTGTTGTCAAAATATCTTCTACATGGCAACAGTCTCAACAAACATCCGTGCACAGTGTCAATTCTGATCATTTGCCAGAAGAATCAGTGTGTTCCCGTGTTTGGGCTGATGTCATTTCAGCCGCTGTGTTGTTGCTATGACTCTGACGCTGCCCCTTTTGGGGGGTGGGCAGGTTCATGTGTCTGTGAGGAGCACCAGTGAAGTGGGGAGGGGGGGGGCGGCTCTGCACATCCAGCAGTGCACCCGCATGCAACAAGTCGGTCCCTAGCTAAGTTGGTCCCTCAATACCAGAGTACACTAGGAGTTTTGGCCCAGGTCTATGCTCCTGCCTTCCGTATTGTGTTGGTTGGCATGGAAAATAACATGGGTTCAATTCTTTATCGCCACTCAGAAAAGCGTTGCAACTGAAACTAAGTCAAGTTTAAGACAATAATATGGTCACTGAAGAATAAAAGATAGGTGTATCAAATCATGATATCTCAAACAAAACAAAAAGGGAGGCATTCTGTTTGCTGACTGGAAGCAAAATGATCATACATTTTACTACAGCTAGTTAGTGTCTACAAACACAATCTCCATATTTATTTTTGGTCACCAACAGCATGAGGGGACCAGTGAGTTTGTTGGGGAAAACGCTGCAAAAACTGTGGCTAAATCACATGATTTTTAAAACAATTGTGCTGAGGGGTCCCAAATGTGATTTGGGATGCCTAGTGCTAGGTCCTGTGCATACTCCTAGTGAGAGAGACTGCCTGTGAGCTTAGAAAGCAGATAAGACAAAATAAGAACCCATTATCCTCATTTTATAGATAAGGAGCTGAGGCAGAACATTTTAAGTCTCTGGCAGACCTAGAAACTGAACCCAGGTGTCCTGAGTCCCCGCCGCCTCTCTTAACCACAAGATCACCTTTCTTTTAAGATTTTTCTTCCCACTAGTGTCTTGTGCCGGTTCCTCATCCTTCCCATGTGTCCCACACCAGAAAGACACTTTGTTCCTGCTGGAGCTGGACAGTGGAAGGTCCTATCATGCTCAAAATCCCCTTGGGAATTCATGGATTGCACGACTACTGTGACAAATGAAGTCAAATTATGAATATTAAAGTCTGTGAGTTTGCATCAATTACTACACTGATTCTCTCTGAAATTCATATTCATGTGTATTACTCCGAGGGCCACTGATTATGTTCCCTGTATACATCACAGGGATGCTGTGCTGCTCCATTAATTAATGGTTAGTGTTTTTAGAGATCCTTGGATGAAGGGCAATACAGAGGAGCAAAATAACATTACGAATGCAATATGGAAACTGAGAAAAAGGGAAGTGATTAGAACTTGGTTTCATATGCCATTAGTCTGCTGTACCTAGGCTCTTATACTGCCCCCCTTCCATAGTATCTGAGCACCTTCCATTAGTCAGTTAAGTGATGTGACATCTGTCACAAGTGGTGAATTCTCTCTCCTGTCCTTTCCCATCATGGGAGAATTATGTGTGCAGTCTTGCTTAGGGAGTGTTTTGATTTTTGTTTTGTGTGTTCCAGTGTCTGTAAAGGTACACAGTTCTATATGACATCTTTATGCGCCGTGTCTTAAAATGCCTTCCAAAATACATCCTTAAACAAGAAAATACTTTGCAAAGGCCTAGCCCTTTAGAGAGGTAGGTAAACATCCCCTCTGTTATAGGGGAACCGGAGGCACAGAGCACTCAAGTGAATTCACCAAAGTTACATAGTGAGTCAGTAGCAGAGCCAGAAGCAGAACCCAGGTCTCCGTGGACCACAGTGCCTCTTGCTGGTGGGTGACTGATAGATGGGTGGTGGCAAGAGGGCCTGTGATGGGGTTGGGACTCACCACTGCAGCACCTTCTGCTGTTTAGCCTGGGAATTAGCTTTGTCAGCTATGGAGCGTGCTCCTCTGGCTGCTCGGTGGCATCCACTTCAGGACAGTCCCCAGCTGCTTCAGAACACTGCCCTCCAGCAGTGCCCTCTAGTCCACCCTCACCCCCTTCTGGGCCGGTTGCAGTCTCCCAGCTGCTCCTCCACAGCTAGGTGCAGCACAACAGAGAAGGGGGGGACCCAGGTCCCGACCCAGGGACCCTCTAGTGGCAGCCTTCCTGCCCTCCTTCTTTCCCCTTGTCTGACCACTGTCTCTGGGCCACTTCTCCTTGGGCCACTTGCACCTTCTTGGTCCTTCTAAGCAGGGGGCACAGCCTGGCAGGTAATGGGCTGGAGCTCTCCTCTGCTCCTCCAAGCCTGCCCAGCACTGCTCTGTCCGTGGCGCTACGCCTCGTCTCAGGAGTCAGTCTTGCTCCCTTGCTAGCCAGGGAGAGACTGCCTGCAGCTTTGCTAGGGAGCCTTGATATAGGGCATAGCCTGGCCCTGACTAGCTGACTCTTTCTTGGTCCTGATTGGCTGCCTCCTGCTAGCTCTGATTGGCTCTCCCACAGGTCCTTCCTGATTGGCTGCCCACCTGTGCAGCTGCTTTGGCCTGCTCTAGCCCAGTCTCGCTTGGGGATGGGGCGGCCGCCGCACCACAGGGCCCAAGGAAGAAGACTCGCTGTGAATAAACCACTAACAGCGTGGAAAGCTTTTGTTTCGTTGTGGAAGCTAAACATTTCTCTTCTTCCTCTGCCAAAGTTCCAGCTATCCAGAGGGATTCCCAAACTGGCAAATCTAGAATGTACTACACCATTTAAGACAAACATTTTTTTTTCACTTTGAGAAATTTTCACTTTAAATTGTGGCTAGAATCAAAGCTAGTTGGGCACTGAGTGCAATAACTAGTCCCTTATCAGGAGGTCTGGAATAAATTGGCTTTCTCATAATATGGGTAAAGTTGGTTACTTACTACAGTGATGTGTGCTTTGTATTTATAAAATAACCCCATTACACAGCTGATATTTTCAAAGGAGGTAGAGGTCAGAGTGAAATTCAGTCCCTTAGGAAAGGACAGGTGAGATGAATATGAAGATCTAGCTGTGAGTGATTGCCTAGAGTGTTTATACCAACACTTATTTCTCCACATTATTGAGCCACATTAGTGTAGGAAAACACTTCACTTCTCAGATTAACTCTGAATATCAAAATTAATTAAGAGCTGTTACAATTTTTTCATCCAGCTCATCTGTTTGGGGTCTAAATGCAGTGTTGACTTTTGATTTCCTCAGTGGTTTGAAAGCTGGCTGCATAGTAGTTAAGAGTTCCAAATAGAGAGGGATCACTGAAATAAAGGTTCTTCGGAGCATTAGTATTGTTCACTTTCTGCCATAAGACAGAATTATTCATTTCACCCACAGACGTGTATATTTAATCAGACGAAAAACTCTTCATTTGAAATATAACTCAAACATCTACTATTTGCTATCTGTGCTGTAAGCAGAACCTACTAAATAAAACAAAGAATCTTTGTCTCCTAATTAAAGCAATGGATTGGAAGTCGGGACTCCTAGGTTCTGTTACCAGTTCTATGTTGACTTGCTGTGAGACCGTGCACAATTGATTAAACTTCTCTGTGCCTCTGTTTACTCATCTATAAAAATGGGTGGGTAACACTTACCTTGCAGGGATACTGTGGGCTTATTTAATTAATGTTTTGTAAAGCACTTTGAGATCCTAGGATAAAAAGTACAACATAAATCCTAAATATGACTGTGTATTTTCCTTGTAGGGCTGTCTGTGTATTTTATATCATCCAGTACTAACATCTTGACCACTAAAAGCTCTCTATACAGAGGGGCAAGTCCAGCAATGATTTCCACTCACCTTTAGTAACCACAAGTAAAAAATCACATATTTCCTAGAGTGGAAGAAATAGCTAGGGGTTAGAGGAGAGGGAATTGTAAGATGGGACTTCTGTGTTCTACTCCCTGTTGCCACTGACTTCCTATGTCATGTTGAGCAAGGCACTTGACTGCTTTGTGCTTCACTTTCCCCAGCTATATCTGACACTTGGTTACTTCACAGAATAGGATGGATGAGCACCTCAGAGAAAAAGTGCTACTGGAGTGTTGTTATACTTGGAGCACACTGTATTGTGTAGCATTCCCAAAAAGAACATTAACAAGTATCCTTGAAAACAGGGTACATTGTATTGCATCTTGGAAAGGCAGTTTTTCATCTTTGGACTTTGCACTAACATACAGTGGACGAGAAGTTGGATATGAGTCAGCAGTGTGCCCTTGTTGCAATGAAGGCCAATGACATATTGGGCTGTATTAGTAGGACCATTGCCAGCAGATCGAGGGACGTGATTATGCCCCTCTATTTGACACTGGCAAGACCACTTCTGGAGTATTGTGTCCAGTTTTGGTCCCCCCCACTTGAGAAGGGATGTGGACAAATTGGAGAGAGTCCAGCAGCAGGTAATGAAAATGATTAGGGGGCTGGGGCACAAGGAGAGGTAGAGGGAACTATGACTATTTAGTTTGCAGAAGAGAAGTGAGGGGGGATTTGATAGGAGCCTTCAAGGGGAAGGGGAGGGATAGCCATGAGTGCTTAGAAGACATTTTTAAAAAATATGTATTTGAAAGCTCTTATTCTGACCTAATCCTGTGACTCCAGAAGGTGGGCCCCTAGGCACAGACCAATAGGGCCCACACCTACATCTGTTGTTGTCTAGAGGAAACGCGGCACATATTATGGGAGTGGAGATGTAAATCAGAATAGGACATCGAGGTTCTTCCAGTTGTCTGCTTCCAAATGTCAATGACAGCAACAAAAACCCAACTTCACCGAACTAAATGTTTTTACTTTTTGTCATGTGCCATGACAAGCATTTGTCCCTAGTTCTCAAAGTTTTAGCTTGTGCACCTTTAAAAAAAACCCCAAGTCTTTGCAGGATTGGCTTGTGGCTATTGGGGAATATGAATTTTCAAAATACCTTCTTAAGCTGCCCCTTCCCTAACGGTGGTCTGGAAAGTGGGATTCCTAACCTGTCTTTAAAGGTTTACAGTGATTTTTTTGGTCACTGTAACGTGCCCCCAGTGTCCTATTAATGTCCCCCCTACTTCCTCCCATGAGAAATGTAGGCTCAGCAAAGGTCCCCTTTTTCTGAAGCAGTGATGACGGAGGCTCTGATTCTGCTCCCTCTGGCATCTAGGGCAAAACCAGCTTTATTCCTTTATCCATAGATGGTTAGCCCAGAGGACAAAGTTCTACAGTCACTGGGGCTCTGTGCAGGGGCCTGTCTGCTTGGATCTGATTGCAGGATCAGGGCCCAATGGTGCTACTGGAATCTCCCCAAAGTGGGAAGGGAAAATACTGCACCGTATGTGGGTGAGTTCATGTGAAATATCAGGAACTCTTCGGTGTTTCTGGAGATTAAATAAAACTGAAACCACTTTAACCTTGTTTCCAGAGCCCCTGGGAAAAAAGAACTAATTCTTGTACCCCAGCCATCCATCCTTTCCTTAGGAAACAGGCTATTCCATCCGATCACTGCCTCTGGAGGAAGATAATCTTCTTCTTTAGACTTTCAGAACTGTGAAACCTCTTCACAAGCAGTAATTCATCCTGTCATGATTAGTCCCATTTTATTGATGAGCAAACTGAGTCATAGATTTGCCTAAGGTCATTCAGAGACAGAAACAGGTTCCAGGAGTCCTGACCTACTGTCATCGTATCTGTCTTTCAGAATGTAGAACTGGAGCCAGATCCTCAGCTGGTGAAAATCAGAGCTCCACTGAAGTCAATTTTTGTATTGGCTGAGGAATTGGTTCTAGGATTCCCAGCTCCCGAACCTTTGCAATAGCCATACGAAAACAGTCCTTCCTAAAGCTGGGAATAGAAACGAGGGGTCTTGACTTCCAAGGCCAGGTTTTTTCAAGAGTATTTAGGTGCCTAAAGATGCAGATAGGCACCTAATGGGATTTTCAAAAGTGCTTATGTATCGCCGACAGACCCTGGTTGTTGTCGGACAGGATTGAACCAGGGCCATCTGGAGCTTAGTGCATGAACCGTTAGCTAAGGAGCAGACTCCTTTTATCTTTCTCTTTAAATGGTCTTAGTGTCACTAGGTGGGACAGAACACCACACCCAGAAGGTGTGTGGATTACACTTAGGGCTTGGCTACACTTGCAGATGTAGAGCACTTTGGGTTAAACCAGCCTTCAGAGAGCGCACCAGGGGAAGCACTCCAGTCTGTTCACACTGACAGCTGCAAGTGCACTGGCGGGGTCACATTCACAGCACTTGAATGGCACTGGGAATGGTGCATTATGGACAACTATCCCACAGAGCACCTTTTCACAGTCTGGTGCTGTGGCTTGTGGGAAGGGAGGGGGGGTGTGGTGCGGGGCATTCTGGATCCTGTCCCAATGTCCCGTGATGCATCGCTTCACATCCCAGCAATCCCTGTGCTTCTATCCACATTTGGTGCCATCTTTCAACGGTTTCTGCATGTCTTCCTTTTTGGGCTGTGGGAATGGAGCCTGAACTGCTGAGGAGCATGCTGACGAGTCTCACCAGCATGTCACGTTTGGCAGTCGAGTTACTCCTTAAGATCCAAAGTGACGCTGAGGAATCTGACGATGGTATCGAGTCGCGTAACGCATACAACACAACATTTCTTGTCTCATTCAGGGACATGCTCTCCAGCATGGAATGCCACTTTTGGGCTCAGGAAGATAGCACTGAATGGTGAGATCACATTGTCATGCGAGTCGGGGATGACGAGCAGTGGCTGCAGAACTTGCGGATGAGAAAAGCCACCTTCATGGGCCTGTATGCTGAACTCGCCCCCACCCTGTGGTGCAAGGACATGAGAGTGAGAGCTGCCCTGCTGGCGGTGAAGTGGGTGGCTATTGCAACCTGGAAGCTGACAACTCCCGACAGCTACCGATCGGAATTGTGTTGATACAAGTTTTCACAGCCATTAATCGCATCCTGCTCAGAAGAACCGTGACGTTGGGTAACGTGCATGACATTGTGGCTGGCTTTGAACAAATGGGTTTCCCTAACTGTGGAGGGGTGATAGATGGGATGCATATTCCAGTTCTGGCACCTAGCCTCCGAGTACGTTAACCAAAAGGGGTATTTCTCCATGGTTCTCCGGGCGCTTGTGGGTGTTTCATTGCCATTAACGCAGGCTGGCCCGGAATGGTGCATGACGCATGCATCTTTTGAAACACTGGCCTGTTCAAGAAGCCGGGACTTTTTCCCCAGACCAGAGGATCGCCACAGGGGAAGTCGAAAGGCCAATTGTGATCCTTGGAGACCCCACTTACCCTTTAATGCTGTGGCTCATGAAATCCTACACTGGGAGCCTGAACAGCAGCCAGGAACGGTTCAACTACAGGCTGAGCTGGTGCTGAATGGTTGTGGAGTGTGCTTTTGGCCATTTGAAGAGCTGCTCGCGCGCGCTTTATGGAGAGCTGTACTTGGCTGAAGACAGCATCCCCGCGGTTATATCCGCGTGCTGTATCCTCCATAATATTTGTGAAGGGAAGGGTGAAAGCTTCACTCAGGCATGGGCCTCGGAGGTTCAACACCTGGAGGCTGAATTTGCACAGCCAGAGAGCAGGGCTATTAGAGGGGCCCAGTGTGGGTCTGCAAGAATTAGAGATCCCTTGAGGGAGCAATTTGAGGCTGAAAGGCACCAGTAATGTCTGGTGCTCTGCACAGGAGTTAAGTGCAGAGGCTGTGTTTGCTACACTGACTTGCAGTGCTTGTTGCTTTCCTGGGCTAAGGTATATTTTGCTTTATGCACCAATAAAGTGTGCTTTCAAAGTAAAAAACTCCATTTATTGAAAATAAAAATTGATTTATTGTGAAATATATAATCAATCTTTTGGGTGGAGTTTACAGAACGGTAGTGCATCACTTAATCCACAGCAATCTATAGTGTGGCTCCTTTTGATATCCTCTTTATCTTTAAACCATCTCTGATTATATTCATGGTATATAAATGCTATTATTAAAATGCATGGCATCAAGTTTGGCTTTAAATTGTCTAAAGTGTAAGTGATTCAGACGTTTCCTTAGCAGCTTGCCCATCGTGCTAAGTGCATTTAATGTTACATGTTTTCTTTTGGGTTTAGTCTAATTTTATTTTTTCCTGTTCCAGTTTAGGCCCATGGAGTCTTGCTCTGTCGACATTAATTTAATGACATCCTGTAATATCCTGTCACCAAACACAGAGGACACTTTTTTAGGGGCGGGGGAAAGGTGGAGAGAGGAGAAGGACAAGCAACTGCTAATGGTCTGACCCATGCATTTACAATTTGCAAACCACCAAGTAACATGGCTGTTAAAGACAAGACAGTGATGGTAGTACAATGGTAGTACAATTTTTATAGTGGGGGTGCTGAGAGCCATTGAACCAAACTGTAAACCCTGGATATAATGGAAATTGCTTCAAGCCAGGGGGTGCTGCAAACCCCTCCCCCACCCCTAGTTCCAGCACCTATGGAAAGCTGTTTAAGGACCTAATCCAGAGCCCATTAAAACCTTTCCCATTGATTTCAGTATGCTTTGGATCAGACACTGAAGTACAATGTAGGAACTGACACTTGAGTGTTCTAGCAGCAAGGAGAGATCACTGTAGGAATGGACTTTTTTGGGGGGAAGGAGGGGGATCATTTTAGCAGAATGCCTCAGGGCTCATTTGTTCTATCAAAAGATGTGAGCCTTAATTCACTTCTACTGGTTTTATACTGATCAAATGACATTGATGTCAGGGGAGCTGCACATTGATCAGAGATCAGAATGGGTTCATTTGATGTTTGTCAATGGCTGTTTAATTGAAGGTGTGCAGATATTGCACTGTTACCAGTGTAAATACACGGAAAAACATAGAAATCTTTGTTAACCCCAAATAACTATATGAATAGACAAACAGGTCAACAACATATGGATGAAAAGGTGAAGTATTTGTTGGGAGGGTGTATTTCTCTGTTCGCTTTCCTCAATACTTGTAACTAATATTTGCAAGATACTACGTGAGTTTGTGCAAAAACGTGACACCCCACACTAGATACATAGTGCCATATTGGTGTAGGTTTGCCTTGACAAGTAGCAGTTTTATTGTTGCATATCTTTTCCCCCCTGACTATTCTTTTGCTTTATTTACTCTGCTTTTGTTTTTCCCCACTCTCCAGTCCTTTCCCTCCAAATCTTCTTTAGTTTGCTCTTTCCTGTCTTGCCTTCTCCAAAAATCACTTGGTGCTCTCCCAGTCACTTGCTTCTCCTCCAGCTTAACTCTCTCTCTCACTCTCACCAAAACCACTGGGGGCGGATTGTGATGCCCTCAGTTATAATGACAGCTCACCCCTGATCACCCGTAGGGGTAAGAGAGAGATTTTACTATTCTATGTGTGCTCCCCTTTCTAATAGTCTTTCTGCCCTTTCTTTGGATGAGTTGCTCTTCCACTGCAAATGGTCCTCGTCTGATAGTTGCCTGCCCTCCTAGTGAGAAGTTGGGTTGTGGCCTACTGGAGCCCCTCACACCTGCCCAGAAAGACACCATATAAAGACTGTTCTGTAAATCTCAAGGAGGCTGAGTGAGGGCAAATGTAGACCTGGGACTGCAGAACTGTTCGCGCTCCCTCACCGAGTACAGCAGAGTTGAACATCACGGTCATGAAAGTTAAAGAATAGGAGGAACTATGAGCAGGGCTTCATAGAACTATTTTTAGGGAGAAACATTTTTATTTTTTCTAAATAAACAAAAAATACATGTAAAGTTCTAACACAGTTTGAATCCTAGAGCCAATACATAAATTATGAAATGGGTTAAACCCTGAGATCTTGCTTCTAGAATAAAACATAAGCCTGATTCTCCATGCTATTAAAATGATTTTATGGTATTATTACTTCACTGATTTATAAGAGTCTTACAGTGTTATAAAATGGCTGTAATAGAAAAACTGGTGTATGGACTTGGTTTACACTATAGCCACTTTTACAGAATACATTTCTTTGCTCTTAGGGGGTCTTTCCCCCATTTTAACAGTGAAGGGTCCAATCCAGATCTAGAACTGAACTACTGGCATATTGCATCTGTTAAAACTCATAATTTTGTCACAACTGATGAACAAACATCTGAAACTCTAAAGGACTTTTATTTGCTGTTTACACAGTGCCATAGGAGTGTAGGCATCTGAGATGACTAGTTCTTTGCTGGAGAGCTTATAGTCTAATTTTAGACGAAATAAAGACACAGGTGTGTATAGGTGCATGTAAGTAAAATGAAGATGGGGCAGTGAGGGAAGAAGAAAGATGTGACATAACACAATCCTGCTACTTTTAGGTCTGGCACATGTTTCAGCACACCCTTGTGTGCACAGCCTCTTTATATGTAAAGAACCTGTAGATACAGTTTTAGATCTGTATTTCATCACAAGATTCCAGTAAAGCATGCACTGAGTTGTTTGTTCACTTCTGCATGTAATTTTTATGCACTACCTTTAGGGCATACAAATGAGAGAATCCCCATGCAACAAATTCTATTTGCACAGGAAATTGAGCACAAATGGGTTCCATGAGTAGATTCCATCATTTGTGTGAACCAAGGAATGCATAAGTGTCGTGCATGTAACCAGAGAAGCTGGGTTTAAAACATGGCCCTAAATGCTTCCTGAAGTGAGGAATGACTCTCTCCTAAATGAGCTCTTTGACAAGGGTTCCACTATTTAGAAATGAACATTTTATGGGTTTGACGCCGCCGCTTGAAAGTTCGGTTCCATTATACGGCTCTGATTAATCACATTTTGCCTGTTGCCCAAAAGCACTAACTGGTATACATAAAGCATCCAATAAATTGTCATCAGACTTTCCCTTCGGTATAACTTTTATTAAAAGAGGTGCTAGGGTATTGTACTGTATGCAGTGCATCATATTTATTACCAAAATTATTAACAAATATACAAAACTTATACATGTAATTTTCTTACATCCATTTATTCTTCTATAATACTGCATTTGTTCAAGTTGGTTATCTACAGTATGTAAACATCCCTTGGATTGACCTCACACAGATCAGGAAAGCCTCTCTAACCAATTTTTTTTTTATTTGGCTTTCAGTGCTAGCATCTAGCCATCACATTTGGCAAATGGAAGAAACATCTACAGTGCAAAAGAGGCAGATTTTCTGGTTTTGTTCTGAGCAGTTCCGCAGTACCAAAATTTGGAAGAGCCGAGAGGAAAATAAATTTACACTAACTTGACAGGGGGCAGATTAGTATTTAAACTCAGTGACTCACGTGTCAGCTATTAAACTAGAGCAAAAATCCAAAGATCTTTCCAAGCCCTCTCCTCTGAGTAACGTGGAAAAAGTCAGGCTTGTTTTTCAAGGGTTAAAAGGACTCTTAGCAACAAAGGAAGAAGGCTGATTTTATAATGAACACTCCAGAAGATTCCTGTTTGTTTTCTGCTTTCTGTTTTGTTAGCAAGCAATGGGGGGAAATAACCAATTGAGGATCCTCTTTTACTGACAAGTTCCCTGTGATCTGAAGATTACTATTGGACCCTAAGGAGCTTCATATCCAGATGCAAAGAACCCCGTAAGCTGTCATGTAAAAAATCAGAGACAGCGTAGTAATATTATATTCCTGGAACGAAGCTTTCAAACATAGCTATAAAAATCAGGAAATACTTTCCTTTTTTTTGTTCTTCATTGTTTAAAAATGTAACTTAATTTAACTGAGTAAAGCTGAGCCAGAGAGAGTGAGCGAGCTTTGTTTGCACCTCTCTCCCCCCTTTCTCATTCAAGCACCATACTGCTATTTTAGGAGGTCTTACCCTATGTCCACACAAGCTTCTGATGAGAACGGATCTAGATTAGAACGTTTGTGTCATGTAGAAAACACTGCTCCTCGCTCGTTACCACAGAGCCCCGTTGCCCTCTGTGACGCCGTACATCTCGGCCAGCTTTTTGAAGCGGGGTCCCCAGTCTGTCAGGTAGTCGTAGCTCTGGTCTGAGTCCGTCGTGACAGACTGTAATGAACTGAGTGACTCTGCCACTGAGCCGTTCCCTTCAAACATGTATGTTTGGAGGGAGTCAAAAGGAGGAGCCCAGAGGTCCATGTCAGCTTCGTACAGTTTGGCCAGCACGTAGTTGTGAACGTTGTTGTCCGTTATGCACGTCTGAGGCACGTAGCGGGAGAGGCTCTCTATTTCAGGCAGCATGTCCTGCCTGCTTTTCACCACTACCTGGGCCTCCCGGGGATTCCACATGGCAGCAATGTCAAAGGCCTCAGTGTCTTCCTCCCCACCCCCTTCATCATCGTACCTGACGATATTCTCATGGATGTTCTCGTCTTCATCGATGCTGTAAGGCTGCTTCCTGTGCCGCCTCATGGATAAGATGAGCAACACGAGCACTAAAAGGGGCAACCAAAAGATATGGGCATTAGAAAGAGCAGCTCTCTGGCGTCTACTCTCCTGAATCACGGAGAAAAGGAACAAATGTGCATTTCTAGCAGAAGGCGTGGCTAAAAGATGCAGTGAGAATGCAAATACCAATGCACAACCCAGCCATTGTACTTGGTGTTTACAAACTCTGATGGAATCAGTAGGACAATTTTGTACTGATAATAACTGAAGTACCTCATTTAATTATTTACTCTAGATATGAGCCCAAATCAGTGGTGCATAAAGTCAAATACTTCTGAGCTTTGGGCAGTTGGGATGGGGCTAAGAAAACTAATTTTAAAATTTTGGTCTGAATGTAGCTGCTGGATCCTTTTTCCTTTAATAGGCCAAACCAAATCCCAGGATTTAAACAATCCGGACCTTTGGAATGGAGAGAGAGTTTGCTGTAAGCTGGAGCCGTACCCAAATGTTGCTGTTTGGACCCATCTAATCTGATCCCTTTCTCTCATAAATCTCATTGATTTTTTTTAATGACACTTAGGCTATGTCTAGGCTATCACGTTAGTTGGTATAACTTACGTTGCTAGGGGGGTATGAAAAAAACACCTGATTGAGCAACGTAAATTACACTGACAAGCTCCGCGGTGTGTGGTCAGCTCTATGTCAACAGGAGAGCCCAGCGACGGCTCTTAATTGGAATTTCTCGAATTAGGAGAGCCCAGCAGTGGGTTCTAATTGCCCAAATCATTGTTGAAAATAGGACTTTGGTGCTTTTGACAACATTAACCTGTGCCTCTATCCCATTGCTCCTCAGACCGAAGGTGAACTTCTGAAACTTTAGGGAATGGGTGGAGGTCAAGGGGAGGAGAAATTTGCCCTAGATTCCTGTTGATTCTAATATTTGGGGCAGTGTAGGGGAAATGGGTAGGGAAACAGACCAGATCTGTGGAGAAATGAGAGGGCAAGAGAGAGATTAAGCACTGTAGCTCCCCCTGGAGATCAGATACTAAGTTTAGAGATACTATGATGATGAGACCATCAAGTAAGTAGATAGTTCTGATTAAATCAAAGAATGGGAACAGAAGTGCTAAACATCTGGAAGATTCAGAGCCAAAATAATGAAATTTACAAGTTTTCAATTTTTTTCTGGTGTGTGTGAGAGAGAAACTTAGACCATTTGATCATGTGACGGTTTGACTTCCCTTGCCTCATTGCCCGTTGTCTCCTAAAATCTAGGGGAAAATGCTGAGGTCAATAAAGAAAAAGCTATATATATATATATATATATATATATATATATATATATATATATATATATATATATATATATATATATATATAATATAAGTTAATCTCTTCCTTAGGAACACAAGTTTTACCTAACAAGACAAAGATGCAGGCTAGGATTGCAATGAGTGCTCCTCGGCTGAGGCTGACAGGGAGTATATAGGCCTCCGCATTGCAAGACATCACCACACCCTCCTCATCACAGCTACACACATGCACAGTCAGAGTGCCAGTACTGCTCAGCATGGGGCGCCCGTTGTCAGCGATCAGGATGGGGAGGTAAAAGGTGTTCTGCTCCTGTTGTCGGAAGCCAGATCTCCTGGTTAAAATCCAGGCAGTGTTATCTAGGGCAGGAAATTAACAAAGGAAATATAAGAATTTATGATGCAAACATTTTCAGCTGGAAATGGAGGTTAACTCCCCTCTCCTCCCAGTATTAGACACACATCTGTGATATCCTCTCCCTGTTTTGTCGCTTTTCACCAGTTTGTCACTAATCAGCATTTTGCCTCAGCCTCCCATCCTAACTCCAACATGTTTTCAGGCTAAAACATATAGACCTGCAAGGCGTACACCTTATGAGACTCTCTTACCCTTTGTGACACAAAGTGCCTAGAGCAAACTCTCAGCCTTCAGATCTTGGTAAAATATCTTTCAGAAAGCAAGATAGAAACAAACAGTAGAGGGCAACTTGTTGTCCCTGTTTGTTCCTGCTCAGCAGCTTTTCTAGGCCTTGTTGTTTCTTTGTGCTTTCAGTGCAAATGCTGTGGAACCTCTTTGTGTAACCCTTGTGGACGTGTAGTGCTCTCTTATTTTTGATGTGTGGCTTATTTTTCCTACATCCGAAAGACCGCTAAAATCAGCTGGCTCAATCATTCTGGACTATATAAGCTGTCCACTGGGGCACTAGGGGGATAGAAGCCAAAATGAGTCTCATTCAGTGTCTCATTGGTTGGGGGGGTAGGATGGCATGCTTTTTCAGCACCCCCCCCCTTCCCCAAAGAGCTGTTTAATCAAGATGAAAATGTTTTCAGGAACATGTCCATTTTGACAAAACTTTAGATGGGAAAAGGTTGAAATGTTTTGCTTTGACAATATCAGACATTTCATTTTGATTCATTTCATTTAGATTATATTAATTTTATAAAATATGGTATTTATATATTCATGTCATTTTTAATATAATATAAAAGTCAAAACAAAATGAATGAAAACAAAGTTGAAACCAAATATTTCAACACTATTGAAATGAAACATTTTGGTCTCAAGTTAAACATCGTTGGAATTATTTCACAGGACATTGAAATTTCACTTTTTTTTTTGGGTTCTAATTCAGAACAATTCCTCCTCAACCCCCTGCCAAAATGTTGGACTTTCCTGCAGAATGGAATTTCCAGTTTTCATCCAGCGTTTCTCAAAACCCAAAGGCCCTTATCCACACTACAAACTTCACAGAGTCAGGCCTTCTGAATTCCCGTGGGTGCAGCTGGCAAGAAGGGTTGAGGGTCAGGCAGCTGTTCACAGTTAGATCCTCAGGAAAACCTGCAGGGATGTCCTGTGGAAGTCAGATCTCGTCAGCGCTAACCCGGTGAAAAGGAGTTCTGTGTCATCTCTCGGTTTGTCTGCACATAGTGGGGCTGCGGTAGAGGACTGATTTGTCGTGCATTATTTAACTCGCAGGACATGAGCTGCACTAATGGTGCACGCAGGCTGGCAGTGCCTCTTTATATTCATATCATTGTGCGCACATGGTGGCGGCTTGGTGAACAATAAGCATGTAGCATTCTCTGAGGGTATCCCATGGTCCTTTGCTTTGCTGCTGAGTAGTGTGCATTCCGGGATTTTTCTCTCTGTGAATTGTGGGATGCAAACCAGAAGCAGCGCAGTTCAATTAAAAAAAATCACATTTTTCCATTCTCTCCTCCCTATGCTTTCTTTTCTGGGCAAACTAGCATTGGTTTTGAATTGCTGTCAGCCGGCATGGACTCAGCAATGCTGGCAATTGTGAGCACCCACAGGCTGCTTGGACTCTATTTCAGCACTGAAAGCGGGATGATTTTGGGTTTAGACGTCACTCGCCACATCAGCTTCAGAGGTGGAGGAAGAAGAGGAGGACAGCGAGCAACTGACATGAGAGGAGCAGTTGCTGAAGTAGCTTCAGAGTCTGCAGTGCTGTTTCTGAGCTCGGGAAGCCAGCGTGGATTGGTGGGAAAGGATCATTCTGCAGAGCTGGGCCAATCAGCCGTGTCGAGAGAATTTGAGGGTGGTGAAGGCAACCTTTTTTGAGATGTCTACAGAACTGGTCCTGGAGTGGCAGCATACTAACATGCGGTGCCCCATACTGGTGGAGAAGTAGGTTGCCATTACTATCTGGAAGCTGGCCACCCCAGAATGCTACCAACCAATTTGGCCTGGGGAGATCAGCTGTGGGGGCCATTGTTTATGTGTGGTGCCAGGGAAGAGGTACTGTTGCACTAGGTTATAAAGCCTGGTAATGTTCAGAATATTATTAATGGCTTTGCACTCATGGGGTTCCCAAACTTCTGCCATCAGTTGTTCCAATACAATGTACCTATTATTGGCTCCTCCCATCCCTTCTGCCCCCCCCTCCCCACAGCTCAGAATTTATACACAGAAAGGGGTATTTCTCCATGGTGCTACAAAGGCTGTTGCCTGCAATGGCAGGTTTACAGACATAAATGCAGGGTGCTCTGGAAGAGTCCACAATGATAGGATTTGGGGAACTCAGCTCTTTTTATCTTAATGGATCAAGAACAGTTTTCCTAGAGGATGATTATGGACATTAATGGTGTGCAGATTTCTCTGGTTATCCTAGGAGACTGGGCTTGTCCTCTGCTTCCCTGGGGAGCAGCCATTCACAGTTGATTTGGACAGAAGGAAGGAATTGTTGAACTACTGTCTAAATAGCTGCAGCATGACAGTGGATGTGCATTTTTCAGTTTGAAAGGATGGTGGTGCTGTTTTTGGAATAGGTTGGAAGCTCAGGGGAAAAAATAAAGTGCCTTAAAATTATTGCTCCATTACATTTTGAATAACATTTATCAGAGATAGGGCTGGTCTTCTTCACTACGGGGGAGGGGGGAGGGATCGACTGCAGATACGCAACCTTCAGCTATGTGAATCACGTAGCTGAAGTTTGCATATCTGCAGCCAACTTACCTGCCGTCCTCACGGCGGTGGCAGTTGGCGGCGCGCTCCCCTGTCGACTCCAGCTTGTGCCTCCCGGCAAGCTGGAGTTCCGGAGACGACGGGGGTGCCGCGAGCGATCGATTTCTCACGTCTTCACCAGACGTGAGAAATCGATTGCTAACAAATCGATCACTACCCGCCGTAAGAGAAAACATTCCATCTGGGATTAAGGCTGTGCCTTGAGCAGCCAACAAGGCATTCAATACAAAATAGAAACAGCCAGGGCAATGGAGTCATAGGTACCACTTGATCTTACTTTGAGTTTCTGCCTGAAAATGTGCAGCTGTTCCCCAGTTGAGGGGGTGTGTGGGGGATGGATTGTGAGTAGTGCAGTATTTTTTATGGGTAGTGAAGGGAAGGGCAATGTCGTGGCAATCCTCATTTTATTTTGTCTGTGCTTGGTTCTTCTGTAAATCACTCTGAACTATTTACAGCCTATGGATTTTCTATATAAAATGCACTGACAACTTTTTTATAAATGATTTTTAACGAGTTTTATTGTTAAACATTGTATTATATAGCAAACAGAAACAGGCCTTATTTACAGCAATAACTAAACAAAAATTCAAAGTGACAACATGCAGTGGAAGGCAGAACACAACCGGGGACTCAATTCTCAGGTGAACATATGCCTTGCCTCTTCCTCCTCTTGTTCTTAGGGCTTCTGGTGTTGATTGGCAAGACTCAACGTTATTAAGGGTGGTAGATGGCTCAAAAAATGAGGGCTCCCAGGTGAAACTGTTCTTGCTGTCCTGATCTTGGATCTGTGAAGGAATGGCCTTTGAGGGGTTGGGGGTACTCTGTTGGATGTACAGTTGTATACTTTGTTGCTAGTGATCCCAGTACCCTGTATTGTCAGGGGCTGCATAAGATGTCTGGGTCCTGGTTAACAGAAGCTGCAGCAGATCCCTCTGGATCTCTGTAGCCTCCAGGATTTGTCTTCATATCTCCATGTCTATTTCAACAGCATCTTTTGCCATTGCAATGCCATCCCTGGCCACTGAGACATTCTTTGTTCACCCCAATGGTCTCTCCGTTTCTTTTCCTTCTCTTTGCCCAAGTACAGCCTCTATCTCTCTCCACTATTTTCATTTGATGTTAGGCCTCTGCAATGAGGCCCACAAACATTTCATGCGTTTTAAGTCTCTTCCCCATCAGGTTAGCCAGCCACTCAGCCCTGGAGGGTCTGACCACTGCAAGTGCCGCAGCTGTGGGAGGAATGAAAACATATAAGTTGTTGTTGCTCATGTTCTAGAGAGGCTATGATAGCATTTTTAAAAATATGCATCTGAGGTTATTGACCATATATAGATCATTGTTGCAACCAGGGTCCTATGGTTGCACCAGCTCTTGTACAGAGGAGACCAAGTGGGGTGGAAATGTTGCTGTAGTTTGCTGGTTATGATTATGCTGTGTGTATCATTTTTGTATTTGAAGTTATGAATATTGGCTATGGACTTGTATCTCAATATATTTGTTTCTTGGTAGCCTCAGTGAAACATTTGGTCAGCTTCTTGAGAAAGGAATAGTCTCAGTAAGTGCCCAATCAAGAAACACTTAACTGACACTGGACTTTGAGATATGCCAATCCACATCTGAGCTGTCCTGGGAATATTCAAACTAACATGTAAACAATGGCGCCGGCTGCAAAAAGCTGGGGATCATTCATACACATGTGACTTGCCAGGTGGCTAAAAACTCCATCTTGTTGCTGTGACTTTGCACAGAAGAACAAAGGGGTTTCTTCCCACAAGAGAGAAAACTATGAAAGGCCCTGGAAGCCTCTCCATTTTGTCTTCAGTGGGCTCAGAAGATAGCCACTTCACCCCAAACAGATGCTTGAAAGAAACGGGAATAAAGGACAATAACAGCGGGGGTGTGGACCTAGACTATGAAGGAGTCTAGTCTGTGAAAGAAGCTTATTGGAACATCTCTGAGGATGAGATTTATCTGCATTTAGTTTCCTACTGTATTAGGCTTAGATTTGCATGTTTTTGTTTTATTTTTATTGGTAATGTACCAATGTTCTGTCTGTTATTACTTGGAACCACTTAAATCCTACTTAATAAAATCACTTTTGCTTATTATTGAACCCAGAGTTAATGACTAATACCTGGGGGAACAAACAGTTGCGCTCATCTTTCTATCAGTATTATAGAGGGTGGACAATTTGAATTTATCCTGTATAACTTTATAAAGAGTAAAACTGATTTATTTGGGGTTTGGATCCCATTGGGAGCTAGGTGTCTAGATGCTAGAGACAGGAGCACTTCTTAAGCTGTTTTCAGTTAAGTCTGCAGCTTTTGGGGGACATGGTTCAGACCTGGGTCTGTTTTTGCGGCAGGCTACTGTGTCTGGCTCAACAAGACAGGGTACTGAAGTCCCAAGCTGGCAGGGAAAACAGTAGTCTCAGCATGTCAGGTGGCAGTCCTAAGGGGATCTCTGTGATCCAACCCATCCCAATGCACTTGGTGACTTTCTTTTCCTGAGATTCTTCCTAGTCTTGGAGAAACTTCAGAAATGGTAAGTGATGTGTGAATGAGAACTATACAGGGATTTTTTTTCTGTGTGGTATATGCTGCTTGGGTTTGCTCAGAGGCTAGTTGCTCAGAGGCTAGTTGGCTAGTGAAGGGTTGGAAATTTGCATTTTTGATTCTACAGTGTGGTAGGGGTGAGCGGGGGGCCTGTGGGGGAGAACTGGATAGCAATCACCTCACGTTTAGGCTAGCCTGATTCTCAGTGATGTTGCACAGAGGTGGGTGACTAAAAGGCAGCGAATGACCTTATTGAAAAAAAGCAAAGGGCAGACCGGTGAGAGATGCTGTGAAGTTATTCACCAAGATGGTTCTTTCCCCAAAATGCTGCAGGAATGGAAGGGGGATGACTGCATAGCCATCCTCCATAATGCCCAGACCAAAATAAGGCAATTTCTTTGACTTAAATTCTGGTTTATCTTCCTTGCAGATGTGGCGAAAGTGCAGAGAAAAACAGGGTTCTGCAGTGGTTATCTGAAGCATTCACTGTTACAGGGCATCTATGCCTCTGTGAGGAGCTGTAGTTTTTGTACCTGTACAGGCACGCAATGTCTATGTATATTTCATGTAAACTGAGAATAGTAACCAACTTCCTGTAACCCTGCATTGATAAACTGTTGAATCTTGAACAAATGAATGTTTTTTCATTACTTAAATAAGCTTGAGGAGATGGGGGCAGGGGGGAAACCTTGCCAGGCTGCTGGCTGCCATTTTGAGAGCGCAAATGGGGTAGTGGGGTGTGTGTTGCCAGACAGGACAGATATGGGGAGAGGAAAGAAAAATCGGTGGATGGGCATGTGCCCGAGCTTGCCTCAAACTAGCGTGGCTGTGGCCATGGGGCACCCAAACTGAACCTAGCATAGCACACTAACAATAATAATTAATACATTATAAAAATAGATACTTACACGACAAGCTTCCCCTGAGAGGATCTGCCTTTCCAGTCCTGGATTTCTGGCTGGTTACTGGGCTTGGTTGCTGCACATCAGGAAGTGGGCTCAACCTGGCCAACATCATGTTTCTGGGTCCTGAAGACATCTTGGCATTCTGGGGACAGGTCTTCACTGGCTTCCTCATGCTCATCCTCCAATGAATCTTGCAGGGTGTCCTTGGGGTGGGGACACAGCAGGGTCCATCACTTTCTGGCTTGGGTGGCAGGATAACTCATCAGAATTCTGTCCTGCTCTTCAAATATCTGTAGGTGACATTTCCGCTGCTGGACCTTTCCCCAGGATCCCTGGTATGAATGTTCGTCCTCCTGGTCTGTTTGCTCTTTTCCCCACAGAGTTTGGTGTGCTGGTTGAGGCCCTGCCTGGTTATGTGCCCACAGAAAGAGCTGGATTCTGGCAGGTGGCCACAGCAGCTTCCTGATGCTTCTCCCCAGATGGTGATGAGATCTGGGGTCTCAGTACAGCTCCAAGCAGTTGCTCTCAACATGTTTTAGGGCTTCTGGAGTAATACTGCTACAATGCTGATGTATTGAAATCCAGGAGAAAATGGACAAAATCTGGCCCTGTGCCAGTTTTTAAACAGGGAAAGGGGCATCGGGTCAGCTTGACACCAGAGCAGTGGAAGGCATTGAGTAAATAGACAAGTAATTAATGGTTGCCTGCAAAGCAGTGTGGGATAGCAGCTGGAGGACTGCTGAAGAAGTGCACTACAGCTTTGCATGAACACAAACAATAGACAGAACAAACTCTGAGTCAGATTTCTTTCATTTTGAAAGAAGCTTCCAGAGTTAAAATGCTATAATGAATTGTAGCAAAGAAAGCATTATCTAAAATGTTATATCTGTACTCCAGTATTTTCCCACCAGTTTAACTTGATTTAGTCCAGTTTAAACCTCCCATTTAGACAATACCAATGCCTCTTGGAAGGCCCAGGAATAAGTAGGAACGTACGGTAGCAGGGCTCTTAACCAGTCTGTGCTGCGAAGAGGGAGGAACTTGAAGGAGTAGGAGAGACAGGTTGGCCCTATGGACAAATGTCCTAATCACTAGTGCAACTGATTTTCAAATATTGGGGCATCCACTTATTTGTAGGGCCATGGCTTCTTTTCTCTGTGATAGGCCAACAAACTCCACCCCCAACTCCCCTGGATGGAATGATGCTTTGGGATCTCTAAATTTCAGCTCATACAGTTTCTTATTTAATTTTTCTACCTCTCCTCTGATTGGTTCAAAGGAAATAATAAGCTGGCCATCTGTGCTTTTGGTTGGTTAAGCAGGTGTATTGATATCCTTAGAAGTACCTGGTGCTGTCACTGTTTACAGCATTGGCTGGCATAAAAGACACCTCTAGCTAGAGGTGGTAGGAAAACTTCCATTCAAAAATAAAGTGGGGAGAGGGGAAATTGACATTTTCCTACCTGTAACATGTGGAATTTGTATAAATGTCCTTAGGACAGAGAGGTGCTTTGTTTGCCGTGGAAACAGTTTTATTGGCAGTTTTAAGTTGAACACCTCCCAATTTAACAGCACTGATTATGTGGCAATGCTTATTGAGTACCAGCCATTTGATACACTGCACAGCTTTAAAAATGGGAAGCTGAGGCAGCCAGCAGAGTCTGCCATCCATGGCACCAAAGCAGAATTCTGTTCCTGTGCCCAGTAGTAGCTCTGGAGCTGGGGCAGGCTTAGGACAGAGGTAGTCAACTGATTTTTGTCAAGGTCCAAATTTCATGGTCCAGGTACAATCAGGGTCCAGACTCCAGAGGAAATATTTTCCACACCACATTGACAATAATGATGATAACAAGTAAATAAAAATATTTTGCGGTCCATTCAAACGCATCTGGCGGTTCAGCTTTGGCCCGTGGCAGGCCTATCGACTTCCTCGAGCTTAGGAGCTGCAAAATGGCAGTTGCCCTCTGTCACCTCCTCTCTAGCACTTAATACAATGTCCTTTCTGTGGCATGTTTAGTATAGTGGATGGAGAAGTTGAAGTGATGGTAGGAAATGGCAATTTGAGTTTATACTGTGCTAACAGATAGTTCTGTGGCAGTTTGACAAACGGGTTAAATTATGGGGCTGGCTGGCTGCACAGCCACACTACACGTGGGACCTTGCTTAGAGCATACGTGGACACAGAGACAGCCTGTTGAACAAGAATAGAAGTCCTGAAGGCAATTCTGGTGATGATGAACCTCCACTCCCAGTCAAGTTACTGGGGGAGGGAGGGGAGACTTCATTATTTTCAGCAGTCCGGGGATTCTGGGTTCTCTTGGTCAGGGAGTCTCCCCTCTCACTTGCCCACAGAGTGCATGAGTTGGTACTGTTCTGAGTCCAGTTCTCAGTGGGCACCCTTGTGCTTCGCTGTACAGGAGGGACTCCCCATGGACTGGGTCACACTGCCACTGCTCTCTGTGCCAGTCACTGAATGCAATGCCACTCACTGAAATTTAATTGGGCTGCCCCTCCATTGGTACAGAGGGGTGGAGGAGTCAAATTTCAGTGGCCTTGTGACACACAGCTGGGGCAATGCTTAGGGTGTCCCCAGCAGCAGCTGTGCTCATTTAGTATGGGACCACTGCTTAAAAGTGAACAGGCCATGACCCCCCCCCTTGCTTCTGCAGCTTATGGAATCTTGAGCAAGTGCAAACCCGGGAGGGAGGGGGAGAGTGGTGTTGTTCATCCCTAGCTCCTCTTGGTCAGTGCCCTGATAATAAGAGGGTTCTACATTACTCATAAAACAATTTTTAAAACAGGGACTGCATCTGGCTGAAGCTATGCAGTATTAGTTACTGACAAACTCTAGGTCATGTTAATATTTGTCCCTTTCCCAGATGAAAAACGGACCCTTATAGTCAATTGTTAAAGAGACTTTTAAAAAAATTTCTGCAAACGTGTCTCCCAGATCTGTCTGAACCAGTCATGGTGAGGTAGTACCTTAGCGTTGTGCATCTGCCATCCTTTTGTTTTTGTTTAGCTTAATATCAGGCAGGGATCCAGTCATCCCTAAAGAACTGCTGGACATGTTGCATTGTAAGTGCACTATGTCTGTGCCATATCATGTAGTAAGGTGTTTCATCCAATGCCAACGTGATTTAATGCATTACTGCTGGGTGTATAATTTGATGGAATGTGACATTGCATGTCAGAAATTTGAATACACCACTTGGCCAGATTGGAGAGCTGCTAGATCGTAACCCAAAAGAGAAGTTCTAAGAAATATGGGTGATACCAAAGCACAGGTAGTCTTGACCTCTCTACAGCCTGAAGCAGCTTCTTTTCGTCAGGGAGAGACTGTAGTATTTAGCCACAGTCCCGAGTACAGACCGATGTAGCTCTGTATCACTTTTGGCAGAGGAACCATCTCTGTCCACCTTCGGGCAAACAGAGGGAGCACAGATGATGCTCCATCCTACGGGATGGAGTATACACCACGTCATGCAGGACTGGCTTTGTGGGGGTGTGTGCATGTTCACAAGAGCGTCCCGTGGTTGTTTTCTCCTGCTTCAGCGGAGATGATTACTCCCCTGAAAGTACTAGGAGTGAGCAATCACTGTACTCCACTAAATTCAGGGAACACCACAAACCCTGGCAGGGGATCTGGAACAATGTGTATAGTGGGAGTGCTGAGAGCCATTTAACCAAACTGTAAACCCTGTTTATGATGGAAACTACTTCAAGCCAGCGGTGCGGCACTACTCCCTACTTTCAGCCTCTATGAACCTTGGCTTGTAGGGGTGGGGAAGGCACAATGAATCTGTGAAAGGACGGGATAATCTACCTCCAAATTTGTATTGGTTTTCTTAAAGTAATTACCACAATTTATAACTAATACAAAAATAATTTAGCAGAGCTAGGGGGAGGAGAAGCAGCAGCCATCTTTAATCAAGACGGCCAACCTTGAAGGAACTTTTGACTTCTCAGGATTTTCAGCTTCGTTTTATCTCTCATGTCTGAGATCGTGATAACCTCTCTTTTAAGGAAAAGTATCTTTAAGAACCCTCAAGTCACTGGGGCACACTAAAATACTGTGCAGAGAGGAGGTGGATATTTGAGATTGCAGACGAATACCTACCTACCAATATGGAATTGGTGCTTGCACCCATCATGGTTGCTATTCCCTTTCATTACCAGAAGTTGGAGGTTAGAGGATTGAGTCGGAAGAGGACTATATAGAAGTCTTCTCTGTGAACTGAGGAAATTATCCACTAATTTGTAGGTCCTTCCATCCAAAACACTTAATTCCTTTACCCTCTTTATGCTCTCCTGAATTTAGAGGGACTGTTAGGGGATCTCTTTAGATTGCAAACTGACTCTGATGGTTTTAACTGGTGCTAGACTTCTACAGCCTTGATAAAGAATTATTACTAATCACTGCAGTGGCTGGTAATGTATTCAATAGCATCGGTAATCTTGGTAGTCTGTTCTCTTACTCCAAATTGTGAGACATTTGTTCTCTAGTGGCTAGAGTACAAGTCCTGTGATTTGAGAGTTCTGTGTTCTGTTCTCATCGTTACTGTAAAGTAACTTTAGACACTTGCCTATCTATTCTCTGTGATTCAGTCTCCTAATTTACAAAGTAGTGTGAGATTCCCAGATGAAAGTATAATTATGAAGTTTTATCACCGTTTGTTACCACTGAACTGTCAAGGCAGTAGGTTCTTATAGATTGCAGGTAGGACTGGAAGGAACCTCTTTGGTTACTGAAATCATACACTCCTGTTCATAAACTACTCCATGTACATTTCAGATTTGTAAACAATACTACCCTATGTTTGCTAGGATACATGTCTTTGAAAAACTGGTGTTTTAAAGGAGAAAGAGGCACAGCTATTCAGTCTGTACATTTACTATACATTTTACCAAGTGCAGCCTTGGACAGAAAAAGTACATCTGATGCTAAGAGTTTTCACAAGTTTTTTAGCACGATGCCTCAAGGACACAATGAGCCTAGTTTGCCAAATGTTACAGTGAGGGTTGATTTCAACTTTATTGGCAAAATATGTCTCCTTCCCCTGCCCCATCCCCAAAAGAAAGACAAGGTCACAAAATGTTGCATGGGAAGACCTTTGGGCCCTTCTCCAAATAACTGTTATGAGCAGATATAGCATTGGTCTGGCCTTCTTGCTAGTTGCATATTTTTTTAAAGTACCCATTTGTTAGCCAGGACAGAAACTCCATCTACATTTATAATTGACCCCAGAAACTTTCCTCTGTATGCCTGGAGAGGGATGGACAGATACCTAGTGGAGTAGGAAGTAATGTTGTTTCCAGATCATGGCCAATGGTGGTGCAGGTGCCTTTATTTCTATTTATTTAAAAATGTCCCCAGCCTCTCTTGCTGAACTGGGGCACCTTAGCTATTAAAAAACAAACAAACAAACAAACCCCACCCCACCCCACCCCACACCCAACTCCAGTACACCATAAGCTACATTCACATCCAGAGCTCATTGAAGTATCGCCACATTAGCTAATTAAGGCCCTGCCCCATCTCCCTTTGAAGTCAGTTGAGGGTCTGATTTTATTATCTCTGTAGGCCAAGACTGATGCTCTCACTGGTGAATTGATTGTCCCTTAAATGCCTGACTACAGGTGGGCTGTACTCCATGCTTTGAAGGCCACCTAAGCTGAGTTGAGCTCTGGTGGACTCTCAAGGAAGTAAACTCCATAGGTGAAGGTGTCTATGCCTATACTTCTCCGCCACTAGTCCTAGAAAGTTATTTTCCAAAAATTAACAGTCATATTGCCCAAGGCAGTTAACTGCTTTTCTTAACTGCTGTGATGAGAAATGGGTGCTCATATAGCTATATTAATCTATCCCTTTCAGATCCCTGGAGATCATAAGACATTCCAAATCATTCTTGGATAGAAATGGTTAACTTGAACAGAGAATAGACAACAGGGGGTTGGATCATCAACCGTTGTAAACTTGTTTATATCCCACTGACTTCAATGGAGTTTGACCGATTGACGTAAATTGATAACCTAAACACAGGATGTGCATCTGCTCCCCATTTTTACAGACATTTTGCTGTTTCTCCACTACCTAAAGGGGTTTCTCTCCTTGTTGTTCACCAGGTTCAGAAATAATATTCCAGGTGTTGGTTAATGCTGAATCATCCTTTCAGACACCCAGTTACACAGGTTGTGCTTGCCATTAATTGCATTCACCACACTGAGCCCCCATTTATTTGCAGAGGTGAAGCCAGTCACTGATTTTAAACATTGGAGTCTATTGCTGTATATTGTAGCTAGCAGCAGAATCCTTTTCCATGAGGGAGGAAGATCTTCACTTTGGGGGCAAATGTAAAAGACTCACAGTGTAACCTCACTTGAGGCACCAGAAATAACCACTTTGCCACCCATCAGTTGGCTTGAGGGATCAGTGCTGATGTACAGGAGAGACTTCTTCCTTCCACAGGCTGAAAGCATCATTTTCCAACCCTGTATCAGCTCCATAATCAATGCTAGGTCTTTTGTGCAGAGGAGTAGCTCTGTGCCACTGGGCAAGATGTGGTGAGCCATTTCTGCACTAAATATTTCACTGAGAATGTTTATATAGTTGTGGTAACCTCTTAAAGCTAGAATAAAGGACACTTTGGGCCTGATCCTGTGTGAAAGGTGCAGTTCCAAATGTTTTTCACTTTGAATGATCCCATTTGAACCATCCAGCTTATTTCCTTGTTCTTGGACAATGTTTTTTTCACTGTCTTCCCTTGTTACTTCTTGTTTCCTGTTCTGAGTGTTCTACTCTGGCTTCTCCCTTTCTGCTCTGTGCATCCTAGATGGTTTCTTACTGCTGTGCCTGCATCTCCCCTATAACTCTTTACAGCTTTTTTTTTATGAGCAATAAGTGAACAACTGTAAAGAGCTTTGAGAACAAGAGAGGAGATGCTGGAATAACAAGAGCATTCACTTTCTGTGCCTGGAAGATAACACGTAGGATGCAAAAGTATTTTGCTCTCTATTTCTCCTAGTTCCAGTTCTAATCCTACCTTTAAGCCTTGCCTTTTGGATCAAGTCCCGCTCTTGAAATCTGAGATGCCTAGAGTGTGACCAGAAGATCTGAATTTGCACAATGCTGACACTTTTTCTGGAAGAAAAGAGCCTATCACTGGGAAATATTTATATAGAAGCAAATGTTGTATAACCTTCAATTGTATAAAATAATATGTCATTTTATCGCTGCCTTTAAGGAGCAGGTGTCACTTTGCATTATTGGAAATGGCAGTCTCATAGTGCACTGTGAGTCAAAGCCTCTCCTATAGAAATAAGTGTAACTAACTGACTGTGTCCACTTGGATTACCTTGATTGTCCCTTAGAGTGAAGTTGGGGTTGTTAGCTGCCTCAGGAGCCAAGCTGTAGTAGAAGTGCTGACCCTCTTGTGGGTCATCCTGGTCTATTGCACTCACTGTCTGAATCAGCTGTGGGATGCAAGAACAAAACAGAGTGGTAGCAGCCCCTGTTAGGGAGACACCGCTTAAAGAACTACACTGTAAAAGTGAAAGAAATGCAGTGTTTGAACAAGCCCATCTTGTGAGGGACACGTCATGATTTAAGACATTGAAAGCCTTCTGGACTTCATTTTATTTCACTGCACTCATAAAAATCCCGGTAAAACCAGGGATGGTCCAAATTAGTTCTGTTAAAATAACAGAAAGCTACCCCCCATTCCCAACTTAAATCAAACCTTTTTCAAAGGCGCTGAAATGCTCAGAAGCACATACATCAGATGTCACAAGAAAGCCCATTGTCAATAGATTTCCAACCTCATTTTCTACTAGTAAGTAGATAACTTTAACCCTAGGTGAGTATTTTGAACACAATTTTAAATAGTAAGGAATGTTTCTCAGGGAAACATGTCACTTCGCTTAAAAGAAAAAAAAAAGGCAGTTCTTCAGCATTATATATGTAAATTTTCCATGCAATGAATGCTCCCTTCCAGGCAAGCAGGGGCATACCCCTCCCACCCCCAATAACTGGCAGGGGCACAGAATATGCCCCTGCAAAAATGGTCAAATTTAAATTCCTACCTCTGCTCCATTCATTGGTTTCTACTAACCTTCACATAATAAGATAAACCTGCTGTAAGTTACAGAATATAAACTTCTGTCCCCACTCTATATATTCTGGCACCAAGGATGTGCACTAGCAAAAGCATTTGGATTTCAGAAGAACTAGTGCTGGTAATAGTGTAGTTGACCCACAGTTCAAAATACCTTGGATGAAATTCTAACTCCACTTAAGTCAGTGGGAGTTTTGCCATTGACTTTAAATGGTGAAATCTAAGCTCCCTTAATTATTTTTTAATTAATTAGGTTTTTCCTATGGAGTCAACAATAAGAAAAGAAACAAGCATTGCCTTAGGCAATGAATATAATAGGCTGTTTGGAAAGAAACTAAAATAGAAGCTGATTCTGAGCCAGATTCTGCCAACCCTTACTCCATAAGTGGCCTGTTGATTTCAATGGGGAGTAATGGAATATGCTACTGCTCAGTCTGAGCATGTAATCAGAGACAAACCCTTTGCTTAGTTTTAATATAAGGAATAAACTTCTACTTGAACTCATAGCATTGAAGTTTGTTTTCTAAGTGATTAACTGGGAAAGGATAGACCTGGGCAGCCTTAAATGGCACTTTGAAAAGGATTCCAGGAAGGTTTCAAAGTGGTGCAAAGCACTTCAGTCACAGGACTCCAGTTATTCCTAATGGCAGCTGCCTGCCTAAATTCTCATGTGCTACTTAGAAAGTTTGTCTCCTAGGAAACCCAAACAATGATTTTTCTTCTTTGCCTCATGCTAGGTCAGGGTTTCTCAACCTGGGGGTCGCGAGCTCCTGCCGCCGCAACTCGCGGTGACTGGGGCTGCGCCCCGGCCCCCAGTCCCCGCCGCGGGTGGGCTGGGGGCCGGCGCGCAGCCGCCAGCCTGCCCGCGGCGGGGACAGGGGACCGGGGCGCACGCAGCAGCCCGCCCGCGGCGGGGATGGGGGACCGGGGCGCACGAGCGGGTTTTTTTTTTGGTGGTGGTTTTTTTTTTTTTTTTTTGTAATTCGGCGGCTTTTCGGCGGAGGGGTCGCGCCACGCCGCCGGATCACAAAAAGGGGTTGCGGTCTTGTGGCGGGGTGACCACCCGCCCCCTACCGGAAGGGGCTGGAAAAGCCCCTAAAGGGGTTTGAAATAGCCAGGGAAGGGACTGTTGCTGGGAGCCTGCAAACTCCCAGGCTGATTGGGAGTTTGGGCTCAGCTGTGTGGCCACGCCCCAAACACTCCCAGCCAGGATATAAGGGCTGGGAAACAGAGAAGCAGTCAGTCTCCTCTGCACCTAGAGGAAGACAGTCTCCTCTGTAACCAGAGGGAGACAGGGCCTGGCTGCAGGGAGCCTGTACCAGAGTACCCAGACTGGGACAGGGACAGGGACAGGGACAGGGACAGGGACAGGGACAGGGACAGGGCGAGGGCAAGGGCAAGGCAGCTGGGAGCTGGGGAACCTAAGCTCTAGCGAGAAGGCCCCAGCTTGCTGAGCCTAGAGAAGGCCCGACCACAGGATACTGGAGGTTGCAAGGGGGCAGCCCAGGGCTAGCCTTAGGAGCAGCAGGCCAACCCCTTCTTGCTGGTGATGAGTAGCCATGAGACTGCAGTCCGCCCCAGTGAGTGGGGGCAAGTAGTGACTGACAGTGGCACAATCTGAGGCGAGTTGGGGATAGTGGGTGGTGGGTTCCCGGGTGGGGGACCTAAGACCAGGGGGGTACTGCAGGGGTGCAGCCCCCTCAGCAAGGGGCTCTGGGGTCCGGGAGGGGCACGGGGCCAGAGTGAAGAGGCGGACGTCGGCTGACAGAGGGCGCTCTGGGGTCAAAGAGCTAATTCCCGTGACGACCAGACGGGGGCGCCGCCGGGTGAGTGACCGACCCCGTCACAGGTCTCAACTAGTTTGAGAACCGCTGTGCTAGGGCTTCTTTGTGCATAGTTTGTACAAAGTTATCTCTGGTATAAACCCATTGACTTCATGAAGTTATATCATGAAGTCAGCCCAGTCACTCCAGGCCACTTTATAGTGGTAAATAGGCATGAAGTAGATTTAGTGAAAGCTAAGGACAGATCTAAAAAAGGGAACGTCTATCTTTTCCTCCTCTACTAAGAGATGGGCACTCCAGTTTTTAAATGTAGGCATCCAAGTCTGATATGAGCACCCAAATGTAGTACTGTGGATACTGAATGCCTAAGGGCCAGGTTGAGCCTCCGCTGGGCTCAGTGACAAAATTCCCATTGACATCAATGAGTGTAGGACCAGACCTTAAATGCCGAGTTTGTGTGTCTGCCAGGGGAATATAGACACCGTAAAGAATGAGTCCATATGTGAAAGATGTGATTTGAGACCGAGAAGGGACACCATTGTGAAGTCAGCACTGCTTGCTTTAGCGGAGTGGTTCTTGATTTTCATGGGTGTCAATGGGTGGACCCTAGGATCCTATGTTAGAAATACTGTAATTACATGAGCAAACCCCTAGAGAGCTGACTCAGTATGTCGTCCTTCCTAGATGGATACATTCAATTCTATGCAACTTACTGTGCAGGTGGAGCCCTTCCTGGCAGGATTTTTTTTAAAAAAAACCCAAACCCCAAGAGCAAACAAAAAAACCAAGCCAAGCCACTGCCTCTCATGTAGGAGCACTAAAGACTTCACAATGCTCTTCATTAGAGACAGGGTTTGACCCAGTGGTCTCACATTTCCTCTTGTCATTGCTTCTGTGCAACATGCGTTCTGGTTGTCTGCTGCCAGTCTCTCTGAAGGTGGCTTCATATTAGAAGTGAAGTGAATCAGAGTTTGCAAAGTACTTTGTGATCATGTGGAGGAGAAAGGTGCTATGGATGAACAGAAGGTGCTATGGATGAACTCTGCTGAACAGACTTCTGTTGAAACTTCTGATGTCTAGTCTACTTTGCCCCATCCCTTCCTTTTCTTAGTTGCTGGCTATGCCCATAAAATGCAGTATCTGCATGTAAGTGACAACATTCATCTCACACAGACATAGGATTTCTCACCTGTCCAGCTTTTGCATTTTCACACACAAAAGCTTCATAGAACCTGGAAAACTGAGGAGCATTATCATTCACATCCAGGACTTTTACTGTGACTGATACACTGCCAACCTGTGCGGGATTGTCTAAAAGGAGAAAGAACAAAATAATTACAGGGACTTTATAATCACAGGAAAAAGTAGCTGCTTGCCCTACCAAAAAGGCAAGGGAACTCTCCTTTTTAGCCTTGTTGCACTGAATGCAATTATTCTAATTGTAACAGCTGTAGGAAGATAATGAATACTATAGGCAAGATTGAGTTCCAGCTTCCAGTCTAACCATCCTGACTCCTCAAATGTTCACAGCTTTCTCAAACCTGGCTTCAAGCACCAGGTACATTTCTGGGAAAGTCTGAGATGATGCCAAGAATTAAGGTAGGCTGGAGTTGGAAGTGTCTTGTTTCAGAAGGCATTGGGCTCAAGGAGCTGAAAAAAATATTTTTTTAAATTCTGCAGTTCTGATTTTTCTCACAATTTAGAATTTCAACTATAAAACAGCTTGACATTTTGGACAAATATTTTATACAAAAATCAGCTGGTTTTTGATCAGCTATAGCACTAATTGAAAAATGTAAAAATTTCTACAAATGTTTTCAGTCAAATTTCAATGAGAAAAAGATGGAATTTTCATGACATTTTTTGTGGAAACCAAGTCGAACATAATTTATGAGCTTCATTACTCACAAATGGAAGGAGAGATGAATTCATCAAGGTAAATATCTTCAGATCAAATAACTTACAAACCCAGTGTCTACAAGATGAATCCATTAGCTTATTTCTTTTTGTGGTGTGTTTTGGTCCCCAATTATCTCACATAAAAAAACCCAAAATGAAACACGATACAAAAAATAAGATGAAGACTGAGTGAACAAATGTTCAAAAATGCATAAAAGTTGAGAGTTCATTCTCAACTTTAACACTGCTACCTATTAATATTTTAAAAATATTATCTCTTTATAGAATGATGTAATATTTTCAAATACTGTAGAGCATACATTCTGTAATTTTCATAAGTTTTTTTTATGTATAGTATTCATATTGCATGTAGCATGCCTGTACCACTGAGTTAATACTGTCAAATTATTTGATTATATAGTTTGTCATCTACCCATATATGTTTTATACTGTACATATCGCTGAGGCATGTGAATGTCTGATATTATTCAGTCTATAAATTAAACTACCTTTTAAAAATGAAAACATAGACTTTGTGATGGTCCCGTCTGACCTTAATCATCTAGTCTGATCTCCTGTACATTGCAGGCCACAGAACCTCACCCACACACTCTTGCAATAGACCCCTAACCTATGGCTGAGTCACTGAAGTACACAAATCATGATTTAAAGATTCCAAGTTACACAGAATCCACCATTTACACTACTTTAACCCCACCAGTGACCAATTCCCCGTGCTGCAGAGGACAGTGCAAAACCCCCAATGTCTCTGTCGATCTGACCCGGGGGGAAATTAGGTAGACCCTGAGCATCTGGGAAAGATGCACCAGCCAAGCACCTGGGAAAAAATTCTCTGTAGTAATTCAGAGCCCTCCCAATCTAGTGTTCTGTCCCTGGCCACTGGAGACATATGCTGCTAGCAGTCGTAGATTGACTGCATTAGACTAGTGGTGCAGTGCAAAGCGGTGACAAGTCAAGATCCTCTTGATTTGTCCCTCTAATCTTTTTCAGATAAAACAAGCAATTCTTCTTAATTGAGGATTAATCCAAGGCAACGTTTTACGCTTTTATCTTTGAGCTGTCCCTATTTAAAAAAAAACCAAGCAAAACTTTGACATTTATTAAAGTGGGAATGGTATATTTCCACCCCCACCTTCAATATATTCACTTGCAGACTGAGGGTGAGTATATAATTTAACAAAATTCATGGGACCAGAGAGGGAATAAACATAAGAATGATGTGGTAACATGGTGGTCAGATAACTCCCCTGCAATGTGAGACACCCAGTACCTCTGCTCTTATGGATTTTTAAAAATTTATCCACAGTTTGAACAAGAGACTGAGGGACCACATCAGAATACCCCATAACGCTATGGCTCAGACATGCATCTGAGAGGTAGAAGATCTCAGTTCAGATTCTTTGGGACAGAGGGGAGATGCCCAATGCAGTAGGCAAGTCTGCCTTCTCCTGGTTCATGCATTGTTTTGGGATTTAGGCAGCTGGATGTCTGGTGAGGGGCTGCAGGGCACACACTCAAGGGCAGAAAGGTAGGCTCCTAGTGAACTTTTACTGCAAACTTTTAGGCACAGAGTGAGTTTAGGTGCCTATGGGATTTGGAGGCAGCAGAGCTGGAGATTTGTGAATCACAGAGGGACCTGATTGTGGGATTTAGGTCCCTAAACTGGCACTTGTGCACCTAAGTCCTTTTGTGAGTCTAGCCCTATGTGTTCACTGCTGTAATTGGCAGAAATAACAGTTACTTTTGAAGCCTGTTGATAGCACAGTTAGTTTGAGATTTTCAAAGCTGCCTAAAATAAATGGGAATTTGGTGTACAACTCTCTTAGGTAATCTTGAAAATCTCAACCTTATTCTTTTATCAATTTTTAAGATCCTGATTCCTGCACCATAGGGAACTACACCTTATGGGGCAGGTGGTCCAATTCATTTAGTAGTCTGGGGATTCGTCTCAACAGAAGGGTGACAGAATTGGCTCCTAGGTTAAGTTACTGATTGCAAAAGGTACCAGGTGTTAGAGCCCTGGAGTATGAAGTACTCCAGCCATAAAGCAGTCACTGCCTAAATAGCAGGAGTATGGACATTCATTTAAACTGCCCAGCTAGTCTGTTTCAAACCTGATGTAGCACTAGGTTTGATCTTTCTAGATGAGTCCAATCAGTTCTGAGACAACTGAGAGACTGCTGACAGAGATACCAGTTAATGCTGAGTGGTGGCAGATTTTGTGATATCCACAAGAAAATGGACTGAGATCATTAACAAACTCTTGTGAAGCATAGAGGTTTCAGCTCAAATGCCCAGAGCTCTGCTCTGAACTTCATGCCCCAACCTAAGTTCTATCAAAATTGCAGTTTTTCATAGATTATTTTTAAAATGGTCCGTGCCTCTTTTGCACCTAGAAATGCAATAGTGAATCTGGACTGAGTTTTCGGTATGTAACTAAACAGGGAATCCTAGCTAATTTCAATGGTTCTGGAGTTGGTAAAAGCAATTCACACAGCTTCAGTGGCTTGTGCAAAATGACTTGGCTGTAAACAGCAAGCAGATGGTAATGACATTTGCTCTCTACTGACCTAGGATAGATTTGAACCAGTGACCCAGAAGTGAAAAAGCTCTCATCCTATTACCAATTCCCTAAGCCATCCAATCCTTTCTAGGACTTGTGGTTTCTACTCTGATACACACTGCAGCATCTGTTTTTGTTAACTAGGTGTTCTGGTGAGAGGGCTCTCACTGAATCATATTTTAAGAAGAGCTTTACAATAATTCCCCTGAATACTAATGATTTGAGAAAATAACACTCTGCATTTAATTGTAACCCCCCAATCTCATCCCTCTACAAAAAAGTGTAAAAATTAAAATGCAATATTCACTCTGTAATGTGAGAAGTTCAATTCAGACAAATAATGTGACTTCCATTCAATTAATAAAAAAACATGAAGCGTTTAATTGAAAACAATCTATCACTGTATCGCTTGTATCTCTAATCTATCGAGTCTCCATCTACTTACTCAGCTCCACAGCCAGTACAGTGATATTGTGCCAAGAAAGGTCTTCCCGGTCAAGAGGTCTTGCAGTCATCAGAGCTCCTCTTGCAATGTCAACATAAAAGAACCTCCCAGGATCACTGCTTCTATCAATTGAATAGCTGCAAAAGTACATATTAAAATATTATTCACTTCTTGTGGAAATGTGCTACAGCCATAAGAACATAAGAACGGCCATACTGGGTCAGACCAATGGTCAATCTAGCCTGGTAGCCTGTTTTCCAATGGTGGCCAATGCCAAGTGCTTTAAAGGGAATGAAAAGACAAGGTAATCATCTAGTGATCCAGCTCGTCACCCATTCCCAGCTTTTGGCAAACAGAGGGCAGGGACATCATCCCAGCTAATAGCCATTGGTGGACCTATCCTCCATGAACTTACCTAGTTATTTGTGGAGCCCTGTTATAGCCTTGGCCTTCACAACATCCTCTGGCAAAGAGTTCCACAGGTTGACTGTGTGTTGGGTGAAGAAAGCCTGTCTTTTGTTTTAAACCTGCTGCCTATTAACTTCATTTGGTGACCCCAACTTAGTTCTTGTATTATAAGGAGTAAATAACACTTACTTATTTACTTTCTCCACACCAGTCATGATTTTATAGACCTCTCTCTCATATGCTCCCTTAGGCATCTCTTTTCCAAGCTGACAAGTCCCAGTTTTATTACTCTCTCCTCAAACAGCAGCCATTCCATACCCCCTAATCAGTTTGGTTGCCCTTTATGTTCCTTTTCCAAGTCAAATGTATCTTTTTTGAGATGGGGTAACCACATCTGCATAAAATATTCAAGATGTTGGCCTACCATGGATTTATATAGAGGCAATATGATATTTTCTGTCTTATTACCTATCCTTTTCCTAATGATTCACACCATTCTGTTAGCTTTTTGACTGCCCCTGCACACTGAGGGGATGTTTTCAGAGCACTATCCACAGTGACGACAAGATCTCTTTCTTGAGTGGTAACAGCTAATTTAGACCCCATCATTTTATATGTATAGTTGGGATTACGTTCGCATTTATCAACATTGAATTTAATCTCCCATTTCGTTGCTCAGCCACCCAGTTTTGAGCCACTAAGGAACCTCAGCAACTGAACATAACTGCATTCACTAAGACCTACTCCTGTTCTTATTGACTTCAGTAGCTAAGGATTAGAACCTTCATTAACTGGTAACTTGTTCAGTACTGGCATCTTTTCAGGGGGAACACTAATCGTTTGAAGATAGAGGGCTGGGAATGTAATGCACAGTTCACCACAGACTATGTTGAAAGTTGTACCACATAACTAATTGGGTGGGAGTCCGTTACTGATAGTTATACTAGTACAGCCCCTGCTGGGGATGCAGTTATACCAGGATAAAGGTACTTTGTACTGGTATAGTTATTCCCTTTCCAGTACAAGAATAAGATATGCTAGTATAAGCATTTTTATATTACTATAAAGGTGTCCAAGTGTCAGAAGATTGAACTATTTTGACTCTACCAGTATAGTAACCATGTTAGTTTGGAATCAGAGAGGTAGCCGTGTTAGTCTGGAATAGCAGAGGTAACAAAGTCCTGTGGCACCTTAAAGACTAACTATAAAGTTTTGAAGCATAAGCTTTTGTGGGCTAATACCCGTATTAGCCCACGAAAGCTTATGCTTCAAAACTTTATAGTTAGTCTTTAAGGTGCCACAGGACTTTGTTACCCATGTTAGTTTGGATGTTAGGAACAAGCACTGGAATGTTCTCTCTCAGTGGTGAGCAGAGTTGTCTGACACATTCTGGCTTTTTTTTTTTTAAATTCAGACATCTGATCCACAATTATCACCCTTCATGAAACACAGGGACAATCCTTCCGATGTCTGTCATGTATTTACTAGAGGTGGAAATGTTGCTATTTCTCTGCACATCCAAAATTCTCAGATGGCAATGGACTATAGGGTGCAGAACTGCATCCAGCCACTGCCGTGGAGGCAATTCATCTGCCCCCTCACTACCATTCTGACTCTGAGAGTCTTCAATGAGCCAATCATGTGCAATCCTTTTCTGACACCTATTTGCATTAATGATATCCTGCAGTAATGAGGTCCACAGATTCATTTTACGTTGTGGAAAAGAACATTTGGCCTTTGGAAGCGAAGACCACCTTCTCTGCAATATTATGATGTTTTTCTGTAGATGAGAAATACCTTTAATTTTCACACTAAATTAAAGATTAGAGTAGACTGGTTTCACCCCCCTTCCCCAGTTTCTTTCTGTTTTTGGGAGGTTGCTGACGTGTAGTGTATAATGTGTAACTGTAATGTATACTGTTAATCTATTTCAGCTATCTGTCACCTATAGGCACTCTCTCAAAAGCTACCACCAGGGACCAATCCAAGCACCATTGTTTAGATTATAGTTCAGACCCCTTTCCACAGTGCTCTCATTGAACTGAATATGAGTTTATCCACTAACATCAACAGAAGCAGAACCAGGACCATTATTCTGAATTTTTTTTCTGGTTTACAATCTGAAGAACAAACACACAAGACTGATTTTGAGACAGCATCATGTTGAATAGCACTGGCAATACAAACCACGGTAAAGCCATGCACTTGGGAAAGAAACAGCAATTTTTCCCCCCAGAAAAAGTGGAGAAGGGGGGAAAAGGGTATTTCTTCCATTTTAAATAGAGAATTTTGATGTATTAGATTTATTACAGAAATCTGCATGAGGGTTGCTGTATTTTTCTAGAATAATCATTCTTGTATGGGACTATAAAAAGACTTTTCCTATGACAGTTTAAGGCCAGTTAGTACCTGAAAGTGAATATAGTCTTCTGATTAGTGGTTCAGCATTAATTAGTGATGTCACAAAGCACAGGTGGAGGCTTTGTACTGATTTCTCCAGACGCTATCTCCTATTTATAACTAGTCTTTCACGCTAATTTCTATTGTACTGTTTAAATAATCTTCCTTAATCATTCAGCAGTATTCAAGCCATATTTCCAGCAATCAGAGTCTCTCAGTGGTGGGAGTCCAGATGCCAGAAGCTGGGAATAAGAGGATTTGAGTATTCCCATGTGTTTAGTGAGCCCTTCTGAAACAGGTTCTGGCTCTTTAAACTTATTTTCAAATTAGAAAAAAGGTAGTTTTTTATTAATATTTTTTTTGGATTACAACTTTAGTTTCTGGTGGACTCATTTCTGATGCATTGAATATATGTTTTCCTCCTCCTTTAAATTTTGCACTATGAGGGCCAGATTCTCCCCAACCTTGCACCTTGTGCAGTCATTTACACCAGTAGAAAGTGAGTGAAAAGACAGCGTAAAACACTACCATTCTGCTTTTGCTCTCATTAGGCATAGATGTAACTGGCCAAAGGAGGTACAAGACAGTGGAGGAGCAATTGTTGATTTCTACACCTTTATTTACCCAAATCATTCACTCATATTTTGTTTCTGTCTATGCATTTACAATGCAGGAAGAAAGAGAGGCTGCATGCAAGAAAAGGTGTGTATGTAAATACTGGAGCATACTTTTAATTGTTCCAGAATTTAAATAGTTGTTCTTGCCTTGCTGTTTCTATTTCCCCCTCCCACCCCACCTTAAAAAGCTTGTTCTCAACTGAGTTAGTTGAAAAGTCTGGAAAAAACTCAAAAAATCCAGTAAAAATATGAACACATATCTACCTTTTGTATCTACAGATATATTTTTTCACAAATGCACCCAAACTTGTTTTCACTGCAAAGCTGCAGTGTGGATGATGCCAGAAAATGATTAGAATGATAAGACCCTGAGGCAGAGAGAGCAGCATGACGTAATTTTATTGATACTGAAGGAGAGACTAAGATGAGAAGCACAGAGCAGAATGAAAGATAGTCTCATTATCTAGATAGGAGTTAGGAAAAAGGAAAGAATACATCTTAGAGAGAGCACTTCTAGGGGAAAATGGTACACTAAGCAGAACAGGCTTTGTGTCTGTCAGGTTCCCTCCCTATATGAAGCCCATAAAACCACATATAAGGATTTCATTGTCCCTTCAAAAATTGTACAACTCAGCATCTACTGTTCCTGCTGTGCTCCTCTGTAAAGATCCTGAAGCCAGGCAGCTGAGAAGCTGAATTTGCACAGGGGGAGGGAAACAATATAGCAACCACCTGTATAGATCAGAGAAACTTTTAAGTGTTATCTGCTGGTCTGTGAACATGCAGTGAACCTGCAACTTTATGTAAGTTTCAAAAATGAATACATGAGATGACCTCAAAGAACATTGGTTTTTTCTGCTAAGACCGGGCTGCCACTCTGGAAATGAGAGAGATGATCATACAGCTTTTCTTTTGGTTCCTGGCTAATTTGTAGCCATGCAGCTCCCCTGACTGTGAATATAGTTTACCTTCCTTTATTGCTTATGGGAATCTCTAGTCAAGCAGCTTGACTGTCATAACATATAATTGAGTCGTCCATGCATATGTTATTAGCATGCACTCTATCTATTACAAATATATTTGTATAGCTGAACTGTTGACAAAGATTGTTACATGCAGCCTATGTGCTTTGAGACAGAAGGGAACAGTGGCGTCGCTAGGGTTGGTGTCACCCGGTGCGGTCCGCGACTCCGCACCCCCCGCACCCGCCTAGCTACGCCTAGTTTGCATATGCCCGCATAGTTTGCATATGCCCGCCACCGGCTCCGACCTTTCTTCCTGCTTTGCCCTCCTCGTTCTCCCCCTTGCTGCTCTCCGGCCCGGGTCCAGCGAGAGGGGAGGTGACACCGGCTCTGCCGGAGGAGCCCGGGACTTGTTTTTCCCCGTCCAGCTGGTGCCCCGCCCCGCGCCTGCCCCTGCCCCGCCCCACCGCCCAGGTCGTGTTCTGACTTGCCCGGCGCCTGATGTCACTCCCCAGTGAGCGGCGAGTGGCGAGCAGCCAGGCGGGGAACAGCTGGGGAGCGGGGGGTGTGTGTGAGAGAGAGCAGGAGGAGGGGGAAGGGCGCATGCGCTCCAGGCTTCCGACTAGCGTTCTATATAGAACGTTGGCAGCCGAAGGTTCTGGGGAAGGAACGTTACCGCGGCGCCTCCCCCCACGCGCACCCTCCCCGCTTGTGCAGGGTCCGCGGCGGACTGGCGGCTGGGTGCTGCTCCCAGCGTCCCGGGGCGAGGGACTGCCAGTTTTTCATTTGGTGTCACCCCTCTGAGATGGTGTCACCCGGTGCGGTCCGCACCCCCCGCACCCGCCTAGCTATGCCGTTGGAAGGGAAAAGCGAGAAGAGAGTTGATTACCTACCTACAACATAATATGGGGACAGATCTGCAATCGAGTTTCAATTTACACCAGTTGAGCATTTGGCCTAAGACATACAGTAGAAAATCTCCGGATAACAAGAAAAGCTAAAAAAAAAAAAAACACTATGAAAAACCTGATTGAGTTGTTGGTCGCATCAGGGTCCCTGGCGGAAATAATTTGTATGGTGGTTCCAATCTCCACATCCTCAGGCACTTCCACAAAGTAGAAGTTAGGCTCAAACACTGGGGGCTCGTCCACATCTTCCACACTGATGTGCACAGTCGTGGTGTCTCGGAAGGGGCCCAGGTTCAGGAAGCGCATTTCCAGGTGGGGATTGGTGCCCTCTACTTTTAAAGTGTAGCTTTTCTTGCTCTCAAAACTTAAGGGCTGAGGAAGAGAAAAGGACGGGTGTTAAGCCTGTTGAATTAATTGTGTTAGGCTGCTGCCTCCTGAATGCCTGAAATAAATGCTTCTCCCCTTTATACTGCATCTTAGTGTCTATCCGCAGATTTATCCCTATTACACAGACAGTCTTTATGCCAAATACCGTGTGTAAATATTTTTAGTTGAAAATAAATCCTGAAGTGGCAGTTGTATCAGGAACATTCTCTCTAACTAAAAACCCAACCACTAACATGATGAGAGGGAGGGTTTTGTTTGATACACCTGAAAAACGTTCACCCAATCAAGTGCTATCCATAAGTCTAGTAGAAGCATAAGCAACTGCAAGGTTATAGTTAATAGTTATGGGGGACCCTGCTGCAAATTTAATTTCCTGCAGTTCCAATAAATAAAGCTTCACAAACCCTTAACATATAGGGAGTTTTATGGTGAAAAACAGCCCAGTAGAATCCCTTTAACTGGTGCAGAGTCTGAGCAAAACAAACTTTGTGCCTACAGTGCAATTGCCCAGTTTTCAGAAGCATATAGTGTGCTGTAAAAAATCATGGATTTTATGGTTTTAGCCTGTTATTTTGTAACTTTAGAAACATGAAACTGCCTTGAGCAGATCATGAACCCACTTATTTCACTGTGGAGATAGATCTGATTGAGGCTTGTACAGCTATTCCCAATCTCTTGGAGTGCTATTGACCTTCAATCTTTGTGATTCTTTTCTTTTTGACACCAGACTCAACTTAGATGAGTAGGGGAACTGTGAGAGGGCTGGGTGGCAGGGCAATTGGGAAGCAGGCCTGAGTGTCTTCCACTGGAATGCATTCAAAGAGGATGAAGGAGAGGGCCAATTGTGGTAAAGAAGTATGGGCTGGATGAATGGACCATAAGATAGATGGAAAACTGGCTGGATCGTTGGGCTCAATGGGTCGTGATCAATTGCTTCATGTCTAGTTGGTAGCTGGTATCAAGTGGAGTGCCCCAAGGGTTGGTTTTGTTTAATATCTTCAGTAATGATCTGGAGGATGGCGTGGATTGCACCCTCAGCAAGTTTGCAGATGACACTAAACTGGGAGGAATGGTAGATACATTGGAGGGTAGGGACAGGATGCAGGGGACCTGGACATATTAGAGGATTGGGCCAAAAGAAATCTGATGAGGTTCAAAAAGGACAAATGCAGAGTCCTGCACTTAGGACGGAAGAATCCCATGCACTACTACAGACTAGGGACCGAATGGCTAGGCAGCAGTTCGGCAGAAAAGGAGCTAGGGGTTACAGTGGATGAGAAGCTGGATATGAGTCAACAGTGTGCCCTTGTTGCCAAGAAGGCTAACGGCATTTTTGGCTGTATAAGTAGGGGCATTGCCAGCAGATCGAGGGACGTGATCATTCCCCTCTATTCAACATTGGCGAGGCCTCATCTGGAGTACTGTATCCAGTTTTGGGGCCCACACTACAAGAAGGATGTGGAAAAATTGGAAAGAGTCCAGAGGAGGGCAACAAAAATGATTAGGGGCCTGGAGCACATGACTTATGAGAAAAGGCTGAGAGAACTGGGATTGTTTAGTCTATAGAAAAGAAGACTGAGGGGAGATTTGATAGCTGCTTTCAACTACCTAAAAGGGGGTTCCGAAGAGGATGGAGCTAGACTGTTCTCAGTGGTACCAGATGACAGAACAAGGAGTAATGGTCTCAAGTTGCAGAGGGGGAGGTTTAGGTTGGATATTAAGAAAAACTTTTTCACTAGGAGGGTGGTGAAGCACTGGAATGGGTTACCTAGAGAGGTGGTGGAATCTCCTTCCTTAGAGGTTTTCAAGGTCAGGCTTGACAAAGCCCTGGCTGGGATGATTTAGTCGGGGTTAGTCCTGCTTTAAGCATAGAACTGATATTCTATGTCTGTAAGAGGAGGAGGAGAGAAGCAAGTGATCTGAGCCTCCCTCCACAGCTCCTGCACGCCTACGGGGAGACGCCTGGGAGACATCTTGTTTCTGTCTCAAGGACAGGGCAGGATAGCCAGTAACCCTTCAATCGGCCCTCCCTAAGCTGGTAGACTTGTGTTGCAAACTGCCAGGAACAGCTGCTGCCATGGAAGGCTCCAGGGGCTAATGATAGGAGACGGTGGGTCTCAGCCTTCTCTGGACGTGCTTCTCAGACCTGATCCATGGGCACTTATAGCAAGAAATGTGGAGCAGCTCCCACATACTTTGGCTCTCACCGTACCCACACTGATCTCAGCCACTTTCCTAAGGGCACCATTTTGTCCCCTTCAGCCTCAAGGGGGTGCCCAGCCTGTCACCTATCGGTGACTCAGAGGTCAGATTCCTTTTCCACAATGAGTCTGACCACCGGTAATGTAACAGGCTCCAACTGTTGTTCATAAAAGCTGAGTTTATTGTTGTAGGTGGCACCCTTGATAACTGTGATTAATGCAACCAGAGACCAATTTGGATAGTCTTTGAGCCGATATCTCAGAGCTTGGGGAGCTTTCTGTGGACAAAAGGAAAAGTTTAGGGGATTTCCTAAAGTCCTTAGACCTGTCCAAGTAGAATGCCAGTATCCTGCTAACATCTAGCATATGCAGAATCATCTCCCTGTTGTCAATGTGGTTTTGGGGAAAAAAAAAGAAAGAAGGATCTGTTGATTCATATGGAAAGTGCAGACTCCAGAAGTCCTGCAAACCCTGTGATCTTACACTAGTGACCAGCTCCACTGTCTATTTATTTAATTGCCGTTCATCACTGTTGTATCAAGTAGCTAATTAGTTAGGCCCGGTCACATAGTGTTTATCTGGCAAAACACCAGGTGAAGCCAATGGTAATTTTGCCAAGTAAAGGGTTAAGCAAGGGCATTATGATTTGCCCTTTTCTCTGTTCATATGAATCATCTGGTTTTCAGTGAAGTTCTAGGGGCAGATATATTATCTATTCCAACACGATTTCCAGACCAGCTGTACAGATTGAAGAAGTTCAGCTAAGTTTAGAATATTTGAGAAATTATCTGGACTGAACTGGCACTCCAGACTTTTTGAGATGCACTTTTTAAATGTAATTTTACAGCTGGACTGATGCACGAGGGGTTAAGTGACTTGCTCAGTGTCTCTCCATACAACAATGGCTGTTTGCATTACAACAATTTAGGATTTTTTTTAGCTTCCAATCCTTTGCTCCAGACACTGGACTCACTTGGCCTCATGAAATTACTGTTTAATTGACTCCAAAGTTTAGGTTGCACTACAAATATGTAAGCCTGTTAATAGTGGGAGAGGAAAACTAAATCCTTTTTCTGTTGTTGTTAATATAGACTAACTACATTCTATTTAGTAGAGATGGGTCCAAAACAAAAATCACCCAGCTGCATTCTGGGTATAAATTTTGTAGGTCTTACAGAACAAGCAAAACACACAGTTCGTCATTTCTGCTGCCCTTTGGGGGTTTGATCAGAATGAAAACTTTTCCAAAGTGGAGGGTGGCTATACTCAAATTAATAATCGTATAAAATGCCATAGACACACACAGTTTTACAAACATATAAACTCAGGTAGCCTAGAATGAGATGAATCTGAGTTGGTATTAGATATTATTCTCATTTGGTATGTTCTACAATGCATCTTTTATAGTACTGCATACTTATGCTTGAATGTTGTGTTGAATCTTGGCCTAACGAACTAGAGTAGTGGTTCTCAACTGGAGCTACACAGAAGTCTTCCAGGGGGCGCATCAACTCATCAATATATTTGTCTTTATATAAAGCACTAGCAAAGTCAATGCAAATTAAAATTTCGTATAATGACTTGTTTATACTGCTCGACACTATACACTGAAATGTAAGTACAATATTTATAGTCTAATGGATTTATTTTATAATTATAGGGTAAAAATGACAAAGGACGCAATTTTTCAATAACTGCGCTGTGACAATTTTGTATTTTGTCTAAGCGAGTAGTTTTTAAGTGAGGTGAAACTTGGGGTACGCAAGACAAATCAGACTCCTGAAAGGGGTACAGTAATCTGGAAAGATAGATGATGGATTTGATCCTCTAATGTGTCACTTTATTTTACTGGATTTTGGCTCAGGCTATTTAAACAGAGAACATACAGTGGGACCCCACTATAATGCAAATTCAGTTATAATGCGGGGAGCATCTGGCCCCCAGTGGCTGCAGAGGGCATGGGGCGAGTCTGGCAGGTGCAGGGCATTTGGGATCCCTGCAGCCCCGGCGCGTCCCCAGGGTTCTTGACTCTGCCCCTGGCGGCTGCAGCGCAAGTCTGGCAGCACAGGAAATCCATGCCCCGGCGGCTGCAGCATGAGTCTGGAGGGCGCAGGGAGGGATCCATGCTCCAGCGGCTGCAGCGGGTGTGGGGCATTTGGGATCCCTTCAGCCCTGGCATGCCCCCGAGGTTCTTGACTCTGTCCCCATCGGGCGCTGGGACCTATGTCCCAGTGGCTGCAGCAGGAGTGACTCTCCCTGCAGCCCTGGTGCGCCCCTGGGCTTCTCGCCCTCCTGCTCCTCCTGCTCCAGCAAACCCCTAGCTTCTGAATACAGTGGAACCCTGCTATAACACAACCTCACATTTACCACGATAGAATTTTTTGGACCCCAATTGTTGCATTATAGCAGAGTTCCACTGCATTTCATTATGAGTGCACTAGATATGCCTAGGAAAAGGTATAACAATAATTTCATAATCTAGAAAGTGTTCAACAGCTAACATTTATATAAACACTAGCAAAAATACCTGGGGTTGCTCGGATCCATTAGAGGGGAGGAGGGGGGAGAGAGCTGAGTGAGTGCGGGGTCCGTTGGAGGGGGGGGAGGGGGAGAGAGCTGAGTGAGTGGGGGGGGCATTGGAGTGGGGGGAGGAGGGGGATATTTTAAATTTTTTCGATTCTTACCTGAGGGGGGAGAGAGCTGAGCGAGTAGGGGGGCATTGGAGGGGGAGGGGGGAGAGAGCTGAGCGAGTGGGGGGCCGTTGGAGTGGGGGGGGAGGGAGGAGAGAGCTGAGCGAGTGCGGGGGCCACTGGAGGGGGTGAGGGGGGTGAGATTTTAAAAAAATTCGATTCTTACCTGAAGAGGGAGAGAGCTGAGCGAGTGGGGGGGCTGTTGGAGGGGGGGGAGGGGGAGAGAGCTGAGCGAGTGGGGGGGCCTTTGGAGGGGGGGAGGGGGCAGAGAGCTGACCGAGTGTGGGGTCCATTGGAGGGGGGTATTATTACATCATAACTATGTCACAGAGAACAGCAGCTGCCCAGCTGATCTGAATGGGCTTTAAAGAATTTCACCCCTAGGGGGCGTCAGAGGTGAGATTTGAAAAATTTTCGATTCTTACCCTGATTAGGACCCTAAAGCCTATAACTGTACCAAATTTCAAGTCTCTAGCTCAAACGGTGTGGAAGGAGTAAGGGAACGTGCATACATGCACACATACACCATTTGACTTTTATATATATAGATATATAACTTTTTAGAATAAATACCCTGCAGGAAATACTCTAAGCAAAATGCTATATTCCTTTCTGTGTAGCCTATGGTACAAAAAACTAGCAATTTCATAGCTGCCATTTTAAAGTAGAGCTGCTTCTAACCTAATTAGCATTTATGGATCTTAAAGCAGCAATTAAAAAAACTGCCTCGTTTTTATTGGTTTATAAATAATTCTTTTGGCTTGCTTTGGGACATCAGCATGAAAAATGTCTACAGTTCAAATGCAAATATTGATCAGAACGCTCTACCTGTTATGTAATTAAGCTACAAAGGTTATTTACATGGATAAATACTGAACTGGGACATTTATGAACCTATTTATTCAGATCACTGTACCCTCCTTTTAAGGTTTTTTCCTGAGAATACAGCCTGTTTTCATATTTTAGCAAAGAGTGTTAAAGAAATGGTGTTTCATAACAGGAAAGAAGCTATTGTCATGTAATGGGAACCAAGTTACAGTAGCCATAACAGAATATTGCACCCATGAAATGTAACCGGAACTATTAGTTGTATAAATGGATATAAAAAGAAAACTTACTACCTTTTTCACAGTGATGATGCCAACTTGGTAATTAGGATCAGTGTTAATGTCAAAGACATCCAGTCCATCTCCATCTACAAAGCTGTATTTCATTTCAGCATTAATGCCTTCATCCAGGTCTTTAGCAACAACACGGCCCACAGTGGAGCTGACTGGAGTGGACTCCAGCACACTCATCTGATAATGTTCTGGCAAGAAAAGTGGAGGGGGAGGGGGAAAAAAACATGACTGGAACAAAAACTGTACAGGAATTCAGAGGACTGGCCACAGTCAACAAATCCAGCAGTCTGAAGAGAGGTCCAATTAAAGGTTCTTTTTTCCAGGCTGAAAAGCAAAGGGTCATCTCCATTTAGGAAGCCATCACTAATTTAGATTTGCCTTGATGAGTTTCAGTAAGCTGCCTGTGAGGGGCATATTTAAGTAATTTTCATCAAAACACCAGTGCCTCCAATAGCAACTCAAAATGAAATGAGAGCAGAATTAGTGCATAACTGATCTGTTTTAACAGCAAGCCTGGGGAAAGAGAGAACTGCAATTTAATAAAGTCATTTTTTTTGAAAAGTACAAATACTATGCTTATGATATTACCTGCCACTCCACGCTTGAACAATCTCTCTTAACTATACCGTTTATTTAACTCCATTCTAAAGGACAGCATCAGTGATGGTGCCTGATGTCATTTATTACTATTTTTCCTAATCTATAGGATTGACACCAAGTCTCTCCACTCGAGGTTGTTTTAAAAATAGAAATGGCATCAATAATATGCATCAAGTTAGACTTGATTAACAAGGGGAACAGGAGGAAGAAAATAAAAAGCAATATCTGGTGATAATTTTGCTGCAGGGTGCTCTCAGCTAAATTCAGTTTTAGCAAAGCAGGGTATGTAAAGGGAGATGGAGAAAAGGAACAGACAAAAGTGTTGAAAACATTAAAAATAACTAGAGTATCAGGCTGTTAGTCTAAGAAAATATGTTTAAGATTAGCAGCTGTGTTAGTCTGTATCCGTAAATAAAACGAGGAAGACTTTGTAGCACCTTAGAGCCTAACCAGTTTATTTCAGCATAAGCTTTTGTGGGCTATAGCTCACTCCATCGGATGTATCCAATGAAGTGAGCTATAGCCCACGAAAGCTTATGCTGAAATAAACTGGTTAGTCTCTAAGGTGCTACAAAGTCTTCCTCATTTTATTTAAGAAAATATGGGCATTGCTCAAGCCACTGAAGTTAAAAGGAGTCTTTCCATTGACTTTAATGGACTTTGTTTAGGATCAGGCCATTAGGGGATGCATTTAGAGAAGGGCATAATGAGCCAAATCTTGCTTTGAGTTACACCAGTGTAAATCCAAAGTAATCTTTCTGAAATCATCATCATATGTCTTAGACTTTAAATAATCTTTTGGTGAGTTCAGTTGAATTTTTGCTGGGGAACAGTCTTCATGCAATACTATTCCAAACTATTCAGCACAAACAAGAGACTCTCTTAAAGAGGAGAGGCTAAACTGAATTGCTGAATTAAATCCATTTCTCTCTCCTCCCTCCCAACCCTTGAGACAGACATCCTTCCATACTAAGGATGAGAAAACAAAGTACAGTAAGTAGTACATGGAAACTCACTTGCAAAGCCCTGCAGTATCTAATCTAGGAATAAAGGAATGCCCCATATTCCCTAAATTTAAAAAGGAAAAACAAAACCATGAATACCAAAAACATATAGGTAAAAAAGAAGAAGTCTGGGATACAGCTGGTTGATATATATATATATATATATATATATATATATATATATATATATATATATATACCGTATATATATATATAGGCTTGGAAAATGTCAATTTGTCTAAACTAAAACTAAAACTGTTTGCAGGAAAATCTCAGTTCTGACAAATATTCTCATTCAAACTTTTTTGAAACATTTGGAAATGTCAAAATGGGATGCTTTGACATGTTCTAAACAAAGTTTAGTTTTTCAATTTGAAAAAACCTTTTCATTAAAATAAGATTTTAAAATGTCAAAATTCATACATGTTTTGAAATTATTGAAACAGTAACAAGATCTGATATTTGTTTTGGATCATCAGTTCTCTGAATTTTTTTGAGATTTTGACTTTTCATCCTGTTTTGAGACAGTAAAAAGTTTCAAAAATGCTCCGGGGGATAGGAAAATTGCTTTATACCCTACTCTAGTCATGGATTGATTCTATTTGAAAAGGTCAAAGTAACGGCAGATATTCATCATGCAAGTTTTTCAACCCATCTTCCCTCTTCAGTAACATTGTAATGCAGCAGCTACTCACTCTGTGGAAATCTGGGTGGATTGTCATTGACATCAGAGAGGGTGACGTTGACTGTAGTTGTCCCAGCTAATCCTCCCATCTGTCCACCCATATCCTTGGCCTGGATAATCACTTCATAATAGTCTTTTGCTTCTCTGTCCATGTTCATTAGAGCTGTCCTAATTAAGCCTGCAAGATTTTTTTTAGAGGTTTTAGGACAGAAAATAAATTCTGTTTAAACAGTACGCAAAACTGGACAGAGCTGGTTTTAATAAAAAACAAACACAATTGTTTCTAATTTAAAAGAATGGGATCAGACTCTGCTCTCAATCATCCCATTGTAGATATAGAGTGATTCAAATGAAGCCAATGGAGTTAATTCACATCAACTCTAGTGTAAATGAGAACAGAATTTGACCCTCAGTCTCCATTTTGTCTCCAATAAATATTCTATTAAGAAAGACTGGTAGTTTATTATGTAATTTACATCTCAGGGTTGGGAGCACAGAAATTGCTATTGGTAATTACACAAAAATCCAATTCAATGCAGTCTTTCTTTTATGGTAACATTACTGAAAAAGAACATGAGGTGGCAGCAATACATCTCTTATAGAGTTTGCAAAGAGCGATCCGATGCAATTATTGCCTTTGCTGACTCACTAGAGCAGATTGCTGCTTTTGGTTATAAAAGCAGGAACTCACAAGGCTATAGTTCTCTGGACTTTTAGATAATGCTTCTTTAGCTCTCTCTCTTGGTCTCTTGATTCAGGGATTCTGGTAGTGTAACTGATCTCTTCTTTATTTAGGCTATTCTCATCCTCACCTCAATGCCTTTCTTTCCTTCTTAAGGCTTTAAAGTCTTTCTGTCTTTTCCTTTTTTAAATACTGGACTGCCCTTGATGAATTCTATATACTTTTAGCAGACACACTGTGGCCTGGTGTACACTAGTGGGGAGGGTCGACTTAAGATACACAACTTCGGCTGAATACTGTAGCTGAAGTCGACGCATCTTAGGTCGACTTACCTGCCGTCCTCACAGCGGCAGCGGTCAACAGCGGGCTCCCCCGTTGACTCTGCCTTGCACCTTTTGGCGAGCTGGAGTTCCAGAGTCGACGGGAGTGTCTCTGGGGATTGATTAATTGCCTCTTGACGAGACATGATAAATCAATCCCCAATAGATCAATCTCTATGCGTGGATCCAGCCGGTAGTGTAGACAAGGCCGTGGGGCTTAACAAAAGGGCACTAAAATGATACTGCAGTGGCAACTATCATCCTATATACTAAGAAAGAAATAGAGACTAATGCAAACAATTCACAAGTGCACAGTTTAAATGTTGCCACCTGCAGTTTTTATGAGCCTGATTCTGCAAGAAGTTGAGCACTGCCCATTACGTGCTGTAGATCTTTAATTCCCACAGGGATGTGAAAGTGCTTAGCATCTTTGCAAAATGGGCCCTCTGTGTGAACACTTTATAGACTGTGTCCCCTCCCTGCCCCTTAATACAGCAAATGTCCTCACTTCATCCTCTTAGAAATCCTTAAGTATCTGAAACCAAAAATGATTAAGGACTTTCTCATTCTATGGTTTATAACCCGAATGCTGAATAAATAGGTCTGTTTTGTCTATGTATATTCAGGATCAGGAAAGAACAAACCATATCTAAGTGTCTTCTTGGATAATGAACAGATTTAATCTCCTGGTAACTTTAAAAAGTGAGTTATATGGTATTTCTTTTTATTATGTTCCCCTAGGGTTTAACAATAAATATCCTCTCATGAGTTTCTGACCTTAACACTACAGTTGGCCCCTGGGAGTTGTCAAAAAATGTACGATTCCTCCTATGATACAGACATTATGTGGGTGGGTGTCATATGAAGTGTTCTGTGCATAAATCTAGGGCTATTAATAAACAAACCCTTAGGTAGGACTACTCCAGTTAACTGCCTTTGTTTGCTTCTACTTTCTTACCTTCATTGGTATAAAGGTTTTTTTACATGTGGATTTGTGAACAACCAGATCTGCTGAAGACTTCAGTGAAATGATAGCCTACAAGAACAGTAACAGCACAAAATAACCCCGACTCCACTAATGCAGAATCTGATAATTTAGATTACCGCAGAGAGCATATTCTTGCTCTGAAGAGCTCTATTGCAATGATGCTTAACCTCCAACATAAAACTGTTATATCCTGGCTCTTATATATATAGAAATAAGACTTGGGTAGTGTATTTTGTCTTTTAAAATTCTTTCTGCCCCAGTAGTTTTGCTCTCCTGTGTCCATCTGGTGTTTAATACTCATTGTTTCCTTGAGAAAGAATGCAGTCCATAGTGAATGAAAGCTAAGAGAAGTCATATTTTTTGGCTGATTTCTTGCTGAAATAAAATACCTGTTCTGGAGTCCACAGAGAAATATGGTTGCCCCTGAAGAATACTGTAGACTACTCTGGCACTGTTCCCATAGGTTGGATCATCAGCATCTGTTGCTGTTACCTGGATAACAGAGGTGCCTGAAAAAAACCCCAATAACAACAGGGCAGACCCTTATTAAATTCATAGCTGGGAAGAAAGAACACAGATCTAACAAGTTTTAATCCATAACAAATGTTCTATTATATTGGATCTCATTGATTCATGGATTACAAGGCCAGAAAGGAACACTGTGATTTCTAGTATAACACAGGCCATTTAACTTTCCCAAAATAATTCCTAGAGCAGATCTTTTAGAAAAATATCAGTCTTGATTTAAACATTGTCACTGATGGAGAATCCACCATGAACCTTGGTAAACTATTCCAATGGTAATTACCCTCATTGTTAAAAAATTATGACTTATTTCTAGTCTGAATTTGTCTAACTTCTACTTTCAACCAGTGGATCATGTTATACCTTTCTCTGGATTGAAACGCTCGCTATTAAATACTTGTTCCCCATATATATATTTATAGACTGAAATCAAGTCACCCCTTAACCTTCTCTTTGTTGAGCTAAATAGATTGAGCTCCTTGAGTCAGTTATAAGGCATGTCTCTAATTCTTTAATCATTCTTGTGGCTTTTCTTTGAACCCGCTCCAATTTTTCAGTATCTTCCTTGAATTGTGGACACTAGAATTGGACACAGTATTCCAGCAGTGGCTGCAACACTACCAAACACAGAGGTAAAATAAGCTCTCCCACTGGAGATTCCTCTGTTTAAGCATCCCAGTATCACATTAGCTCTTTTGGCACATTGGGATCTCACATTGAGCTGATTATCTTCCACCCCCCCAATCCTTTTCAGAGTCACTGATTCCAGGATAGTGTTCTCCACCCTTCATCCCATAAATATGGCCTACAGTCTTTGTTCCGAGACGTATACATTTACACTCTTTCTAACAGCATAAAATAGATTGGGTCAGATCTTTGGGTCCACTGAGCTAAGCTTGGTGCAGGACCAGAAAGGAGTGGAAGTCAAAGGTGGCCTAAAGCTAGCTATGCACACCTTCAATGCTGGGAGCAGCTGGGGGCAGTTCCAACATCTGGTATATGATAGATCAGGCTCAGAGGTGCTCTAAACTTCACTGACCATTACACACACAGAGATTGTCAGAGCATATTACATTCAAACTATGCCCTTCCCTGACCCCATCTTTCCTCTGATATGCCTCCTATGCTGGGTGGGACCAGCACCTGGTGATGTAAACCAAGTACACTTGCTTGCAGCAGCCAGAGATGTTCTAGAGAAGATTTCCTCCATGATTCAGAACAAAGGACTCAAAATAGAGGTCAAAGACTTAGGTAATTTGTGTATTGGTGATTAATTGTAATTTGATCATAATGAAAACTATGTTCTTAAGTCCACCTTACCTACTGGTGACATTTCTGGAACTGAGGCTACATAAGGTCCATCCAGGAACTTGGGTTCATTGTCATTGATGTCTTGGATTTTGATGATGAACTCTGATTCTGGTTCCATTGGCCTGCCCGTCCGTCTGTCCAGGGCCTGAGCCCTCAGGGTATACTGGGACCTCTCCTCTCGGTCTAATCTCTGAATGGCATGAATGTCCCCAGTGGTATCATCGATCGTAAATACAATGCCAGCTCCTTCTCCTGAGAGAATGTACTTGATTGATCCATCTCCTCTGTCCATATCAGAATGCAGCTGCAAAAAGTAACACAATCTAATCAGGATACAAGCATGGAATATAGGTGGTATGTGTCTGTGAACACCGCTATGAAAATTAGTTTTCAGAACATTTTGGTCTCCCTATTGAAATTCATCTACTGGTTTTAGAAACTTTTTTCTTTTCTTATTTAATATGGAAGGATGCAAATAATTCATATAGCAGAAGTGCAAAGTTGAGGTTAACCTCCCCTGCGTTTCTACGCTCAAATCTGTACTGTGGAGAAAGGAGGAGGCAATCAAACAAGAAAGCTCTTGGGGTTTGATTCAAAGCTCATAGAAGTCTGTGGGAGTCTTTCTGTTGACTTCAATGGGCTTCAGATAAGGCCAATACTCAGCTAAGGCAGTGGTCTCCTGTCAAGGTTTGCCTCCCCACTCTGAACTCTAGGGTAAATATGTGGGGACCCCGCATGAAAAAAGAAATAACCCCCCAAGCTTATTTTACCAGCTTAGGTTAAAACTTTTCCCCAGAACACAATCTTCTCCTATGTCTGGGCTTGGAAAACACTGCCACCACCAATTTAAGCCCCCCAAACCATGGGTTAGGGTAAATTGGAACCCCTACTTTAATCACCCCCAAATCTCCTCCCTTTACCTGGGAGAGACTTGAGAACAAAGACCAAAACCCTCACTTTCTGTGAGATGTGCCCAATCCAAACCAGGATCTATCCAATAGAAATAAGCAGACAGAGTCTTAAAAGGAAGATTTTACTTAGAGAAAAAAGAAGCATAAATCCCTTGTACAGAAATCAATAGAAAAACAACCCCCGGCATCACACAGCATAACTGATCCCTCTCTGGGAACTTTTCCTCTGCCAAAGCTTAACAGTAAAGAAACACCATGGATCAATTATCAAGTGATACAGTTCAAGCATACAATTCACTTACTATTGGACTTGACTTATTAGAAGATTATAGAAATGTAGAATAGAGACAGAAGGTTGGTTCATCCCATAGCCAGGCGAACAGCAGCACGAGCGAGACGAGGGAGCTAAAAACCGAAACTAAAACTCTCTTTGTTCCCGAGATTGATTTTGTCATTCCGTCTCAGGTTACTTGCAGGTTAACCCTTTACAGGTAAAACAGTAATTCTAAGCTACTTTATACTTATGACATCTCCAAACTTTTCAGGGTCATGCCATGACCTACCCCTGTCCATGCCCCCTCCCTCTGAGCTGGGCCAGGAAGTGGACAGGGGCCAGGGAGCTGAGGCTGGGCCACAGCTGGGGGTATTTCTAGTTGCACAAAATCAAACACCCTAGCCCCACCGCTTCCCCAAGGCCCCATCTCCACTCACTACATTCTCCCTCCCTCGCTGACTCACTTTCCCTCATTCTCTCTCACTTTCACTTGGCTGCGGCAGGGGAGGTTGGAATATGATAGGGGGTGAGGTCTCTGGAGTGGGATCAAATATTGGTTCAGGGTACTGGAGGGGGCTCTGTGTTGGGGCAGGGAGTTTGGGTGAGAGAGGGGGTGAGGGCTCTGGGGTGTGGTTGGGGATGAGGAGTATGGGGTACAGAAGGAGGCTCAAGGCTGGGGCCAAGGGATTTGGAGTGTGGGAGGGGGCTGTGGGTTGAATAAGGGGGTTGGAGTGTGGCAAGGGGTGAGGGCTCTGGGATGGGGTCAGAGATGAGAAGTTTGGGGTTCAGGAGGGGGCCCCACACTGGGGACAAGGGATTCTGAGTGCGGGAGGGGACTGTGGGTTGAGACAGGGAGCTGGGGTGTAGGAGGGGGTGAGGGCTCTGAGGCTGGGGATGAGAGGTTTGGGTGCAAGAAGGTGCTCTGTGTTTGAGGGGGCTCAGGGCTGGGGCAGAGGGTTGGGGTTTAATCTTATCTCAAGCAGCTTCCAGTCAGCAGTGCAGCAGGGTAAGGTAGGCTGCCTGCCTGTCCTGGCATCACACTGTGCATGCCGTGGAAGCAGCCAGTAGGTCTGGGTCCTAGGTGCGGGGGCCAGGAGACTCCACGCGCTGCTCTCCCCTGCAGGCACCTCCCTCCCCCAGATCCCACTGGCCAGTACTTGGGGTGGGGGCTGCATGCCCCTCACCTAGGAGCTGGACCTGCTGGCCACTTCCAGAGCGCAGTGTGGTGCCAGTGAAGACAGATGCAGACTAGCCTGCCTTAGTGTTGCCAACTAGACTTTTAACAGCCCGGTTAGCAGTGCTGACGGGAGCTTCCAGGGTCCCTTTTCAACCGGGTGGAGGGTGGGTCTGGGGTCAAGACCAGTGCAGAGCTGCTGCTGGGGGGAGGCCAGGTTTGGGACTGGGAGCTGAGGCTGGGGCTGGCACTGGAGCCGGGCTGGGTGGTGCTCCCTCTCCCCTCCTCCTCCTCTGGAGGCTGACCTGGGCCCTGCTGCACCCCCATGAATGTTTCTCTGAGACCCCCTAGGGAGGCATGCCCCATAGTTTGGGAACCTCTGAGCTAAGGCTTGGGAAAAGCTAAGGACAGAAAACATTCAGAATGTCTTTATACTTTCTAAAGAGGATTAAAAGGAAGGAGAATCTCTCTTATAAAATATACCATGGGCAAAAGAAGTACTCGACTAAATACAGTAAGGGCTGGTCTATGAAGCAAGTTACTACCCAGGGTGTGAATCTACAGTCTACCAACTTGCTGTGCAGTAACATCACATGTGGACACTTCTACAGTCTACTGAAACTTTCCCAAGGTGCACTCCACGTTTTTCAGTATGCTGTACCAGTGTCCACAGGGGATGTCACTGCACAGCTAGCTGGTAAGCTATAGCTTGGCTTGCTGGGCAGTAACTTGTCATGTAGACAAGCCCTCAGTCAAGTAGTGAATGAGGAGTGGAATGGAGTAAATGACTACTCAAAAATTGCTTTTGAGCCGAACTTCTTTAAAAATTGTCTCTAACAAGAAAAATGAAGCGGGACAGGTAGGTAATAAGGCAGATAGTATAAAGTAGCTATTATGAAAGTTTGCAGCGTTGTAGCCATGTTGGTCTCAGGATATGAGACAGACAAGGTGTCTAACGTAATAGCTTTTATTGGACAAAGTCTCCTGTTGGTGAAAGAGACAAGCGTTAGACCTCCACGGAGCTCTTCTGGTCTCTTTCACAACAGTAGTTGGTCCAATAAAAAATATTGCCTCACCCACCTTGTTTCTATTATTAAAGAATCGGTAAGGCAAGCAGTTTGGAACATTTGAGTATATACAAGCTAGCCTGTGGATTTTAAATGCATCCCAGAGTTTTAAAGAGAATTAACAAATGAATTTGCTGCATGACTGGTAAACATTTCTGAGAAGTTGTGGATAACTGGAAACACAACAAATACAGAAGAAAAATAAACATTGTACTAATTATCTTCAAAACCAGACACAAGAGTCACCCTGGTAATTACCACTCTGCTAAACATCTAACTCTAGTGAAATATTAGAACAAATATTAAGATCAAACAAATAGTTTAATTTAAATTTAAGCACATTCTTAAATGCTTTGCTGGATTGGGGCCTTATGGAATCAATGAAATATGTTAGATCAGGCCCTAAGCATTTGGAAGATAATAGAACCATAAACAATAATCTGAATGGATTGATGAAGAACAGCTTTTTGTTTGTCAAGCTTGACTGTATTTTTTAAAATATATTTGGCAACACTGGTGGATGAATAAACAATGGTGGGCATAATAGCCCAGCTTCAGCAAAGGAGTTAAGCACTTTCTTAATTTTACACATATATTAAATGTTTTGAGGAGGAGGGCTGCATAAGTGTGTCACTGAACTGTGACCAACAGGAGCAGCACTGGTCTAGTGGACCAGCGAATACCAAGGGTGGAGGGGAATCGTTTAGAATAGTAAATTGATATAAATAGGAGCAACAGGATGAAATTATTAAAGAAGAAATTTAGGTTGAAAAGCAGGAATCAAGTCCTGATGTGAGATTTATTAGTCAATGGAATACTCTTCTGAGGAAAGTGGTGGAATCCCATCTTAGAGACATTTAAAATTAAACTGACAAAATTCTACAATTATACATTATAAAATAGCCTCTGATTTCAATATAGAAGAACCTCAGATTTGTTAGGGGATGGACTAAGTCACTTTATACTATGTGTGTCTAATTCCTGTGGGCCAGACCCTCATCAGTTGTAAGTCACTGTGACCCATTGCTTCAACTGATGTATTGTATGTCAATTTGTTCTCAGCTGTGGATCTGGCCTTATGATTCTACAAGTTTTTGGAGGCTATTTTTCTCCCTAACCTACCAGAGTACCATGTGTGACCTATGCAGACTTTGCACCTACCCCTATATAATTTAGTGGACATTTCACATTAATTTAGATAAAAACTAGATTGTGCTCTATTCAGCAATGCTGTAGCAGCAATGGGAGTGCCCCCACAAAACTGTTTAGAATATATAGGTTAGCTAAATAGAGGTCTACCAATCACTAGTGTTTCCTTTAAAGTACATTGAAATTACATTGTTGAGGCAGTAGATTTATTTTATAATCAAATCCACAGCACAATGTGAAAACTGTATTAAAACTTATAACTTCTATTTCTTTAAAAAAAAAAGTGTCAAAGCACATTTTAGGGTCCTTCTCTCCACAGACCACCTGATCCCTTAAAAAGAAATCCACTTTTGTTGGCTTTACTCTGAATCACACTGGTTTAAAAGCTATAGCTGGAGCCTCTTTTAATTACATGCTGAAAAATCTAAAGGTACAGATGGTGACAGTGAATTTGTTTGGTAATTGACATGTCATTTAACCACTTTGCTGCTGGTCTCTGCTATGACTACTGTGGAATTGGACAGTGTTCTTTGGAGTCTTGACATTTCACTGGAACACTAGCATTTCACAGCTGATGCATCAGTTAAATGAAGGAAGAACAGGAGAATCAGCTACATTCAGCATCAACAAAGCAGCCGAATTCACATTACTGTTACCAGTATTAACACAGATGCTACCCTGCAAACTAGCATATCTTTATAAAATGGTATCTGGTGATTAATTCAAAAAGACACTAGTTGTCACCACTTGCACTACACACCCATAACTCAGAAAATCAGTCTAGAATCTAGTAAACAGGACTTTTCCAGAAGGAAGAGACTTGTAAATTTTGATTCAGAACTACTTAGCCACTTGCTACTCTTTTAGGGTGTTTGGTATTGTGTGTTAGCATGACCTCTTGGGTAGGTGTAGCTGTCACATTTGGCTGACTATGTCAGAGAGAAAGTGATGTTTCTGGTGCATTAATAAGAAAGCATTCATTAAATAGTAAATAAAATATAGGAAGCTGTACTTTAATATTCAAGAGACTTGAAAAAGACATTGAGCCACATTCACTGCTAAATTATATCCCCTGTACGCAATCTGATTTGAAATCAATGGTGTAAATTTGGCCAATTAACAACAATTTTAGGATAATGGAGGGTCTCCTATCCTGCAGTTGTGTGTTAAGAGTACTGTGTCCCAAGCTGTTATACTGCAAAACTGCTGTCAGCATTACTTATCACGTATCCTATTGTTTTCAGACAGAGCGAAGAGGAGCATAAAAGTGAATTGTGTGTGGTTTGAGGGATAAGGGAAAGAAACTGAGATTTCTTCTGCAATGCGTTTAGCATTTCAAAAGCAAATGTTCTATCATTCCAGCCTATACTATAAATCTAACAGATTTCATCATTGCAGAGATGGAATCTCACATCACTGCGGTGACAAGCCAAATCCTCTGACACTGCAGTTTTACAAATAGGTGTGTACAGTGTAGCAGTTCCTGTGCTGGAAAGGAAATCCAGTTTTAAGTTGGCACGGTGCTCTGGCTGCTGCAGCATCATGCTGCCATGTGGCAGGCTTGGAGCTGGGAGGAATTAATTTGGATTTTTCTCTGCACAGTAAAAGATGAGCTACTGGAGAGATGAAGCACGTGGACCCTGAGAAAGCACTAATTATGTCAGTCTCAGTAGCCTTCTTTGGGAAGGATGGTAAAACCTAGTGGGGAGCTTATTTATGTCTGATAGACGCAGCCTTGTGTAAGGGGCAGTGAGAATTCACCCTAGGAGCTATTTCAGGGAGGGAACTGTGCCCCAGAGAGCACAGTGTGTACTCCCATGTGCATCCGACCAGCACCACTCACTGGGACATGACTCTATCTCCCCCTGCCCCTTCCATCCTTTTAGGGAGGCTACTGTGTGCAGGGACTCTGAGAGGGAGTGTTATTGTGCTGCACTGAGGCACAACGGAACACAGTGGGAGGTGTCCTGTGGCCTCCCCACTCCCTTGCACATTTGTTCAGCTGCCAGGCTCAAATGCCTGTTAACCTCTAACATGGGTGGGGAGGTACATGTGAAGAAGTGAGCCCTGAATTCCTCTCGAACCAGAGTTCAAATGCTGGAGCATTCTAGGTTGCTGGATGAAGTCAGAAAAAGCCTGACACTGAAAATTAGTTTTTGTCTCCCTCTGACTTATCACATTGGCCACTCACCTCTACTTAGACTTTAACTTTAGTGGGAGTCATGTAGCTAAAACACCATGTAACGCTGAAACTAACCTCTAAATGACAACTTCAGACATCACAGAAAAAAAACCAAGCATTATGCTGACTTAAGCGCTGGAAAATCTTTTCCTTTTTCTTGCCCAAAAGATACTTTCTGTATATTTCTCAGTTAACTATGAGGCACATTTTCCATAGCCAATAAGATTGAGTAGATGCAGTAGACTGAGTTTCCTTGGTGCTAATCCAGTGGCACAAAGGGGACTAGAATGCTGTTCTAAAGAAGCAGAAAGGGATTTCTCTGTTACAAGGGAACACTTCATGGTGCAAAGCCAATATAACTGAAAAAAGAAAAAAAGAAAAAGAAAAAAGGAGGCAAAGAACAGAAAAATGAGGCTGTGTGAGACACTCAAGGGGAGCTCCTTTAATGTGAATCAGGAGTAATTTAACTAAAGTCAATGGGACTGTCTTTGGTGTTAGCACACTAACACCAAATTAGGAATAACTCCACTGAAGTCAGTGGAAATATTTTGATTTTACACCATGTAACCAGGAACCCTATGGAGTTATACTAGCAATAATTCAATTCAAAAGCTGTCTCTTTGACTTTTGAAATTTTCTTTGCTAAAATGCACAACTTAGAAGAAAAGACTGAAACAGAGATGTGTGACTTTCCCCAGACCTAATACAGGACGTCAAAACCTGATGATGTGGGCAAAAACCATAATGTAATGTAATCTAATCTTTCTATATATCTACTTACCCATCCATTAATCTATCATATTTATCCGCATTTATGCTGTGCTCCTTACCATAGCATCTGATCATCCAGAGGTGTGGAAACCATAACTGTATTGTTCAAGCTAGAATTACAACTTACTGCAATCAACATAGGCTGGAGGCAAAACTAGTTGCTGAAACTTCTTAAACAGCAGGGTCAAAATTATTTCATCCATATCAGTCTTGACAAGCAGTGGGAACAAAAATGTGTGACAAAAGGTAAACTGTGACTGAAAACACCATAGGATTGATTCTGTATTAGCCTATACCATGCACCACTGGATCTGATAGCACTTTACATCTGCTTTGGCTTGGCTTTGTACTGGTGGAATAGCCTACACAAGGTGCAGGCTAACAGAGAATCAGGCCCCGTGTCTTTGAATTTAAGGATCTGCTCTCACACTGGTATACATGAGGCATTTGCTGCATTTAAATCAATAGAATTACACTGTAGTGGAGCTGTGTAAATGAGAGGCGATTCAGACCATAGAAGTCAACAGAAAATCATTTGAAGTCTTGCTTTTCACAAGCCACTGGTTATTCTTATTCGATTGTAAATTTTAGCTTTAACACCAGATTTGATCACAGAGAGAAGCATGATCACAAGCCGCCTCTTTCTTCCCTAATCCTCTTATGTCAATATAACCTTGCTTTGCCTTGACGTTTTAGTGGTCCCTAGAAAGTCTGTTGCAGATTTTCTAAGGCTACCCCAATTACAACTGATAATTGTTAGAGTGGATCTTTCTGACATAGGCAAACACATTGACATTTTCTCAAAACAGACATTCTTCCCTGTTCAAGGTGACACTGGTCTAAAGCACTCAGGATCTGAAGTAATTAAATGTGGATGAATTCATTGCCACAGGAAGGTAAAAATAGGTACTTGCAGAAACTTCACATGTTTTTATACATTTACTTACATACACACACACTCTCTCTCTCTTTCTCTCTGTTTGATATCCCCTCCGATTTCATGGTTCTTACCTTGCCAACGTACAGAGGATCGGTTCCAGTGTATTCTTCAAGAACAAAAAACTGGTTCCATACCCAACTCCTCTTCATTCGCTGATGCAGCAGCAGCTTGTCCGACAGGTTATCTTCCTGACTTTTGGTGAGCGGCCTGGCACCGCCAGACAGTGCAAGTGTAGTAAGGTCCATCAGTCCCCAAAAATATAAGGATACACCAAGTCCAAGCCAGTTCTTTGCATTGCTCATTCTATCTGAAGTCCACATTTGTTTACCAGTTGTTGTTTTTTTAAAAAAAGTCAAAACATCACAGCTTGGGTTTTTAAGGAAAAAAAAAGATCGGCTTTTGAAACTTCCCAGAGGGACTTTGCTTGGAGCAGACAACTTTAAGGATGATGGTCTCCTGTAAAATTAAGGAAAATCTACAGTAAGAAGTTCATGTTTTTGCCAATGTAGAGGGAGCATGTTTTTTCACAAGACAACTATGCTGTATAAAACATTCAATCCACCACATAAAACTCTGATATCAGGGCATGCATGTCCTAGACAAGGAAGACTTGTTACTTTATTAGTTGCAGCACAGCACACTCACATTCAATCACCAGTGGGATCAGGAACAGCTCGAGGCACCAGCAGAGCAAGCACAAGCTTGGGGTGGTACATTTCCAGGGGCGGCATTCCGGAGCCGGACATCCTTTTTTTTCCAGAAAAATCCACCAATGTGTGAAAAAAATATATATGAAGATCAAAAAAATCTCCAGTACTGCGACAGGATTGTGACATGAAAAATTTTGTCACGTCGTGACACGGTCACTCATAAATGTGTTAACATTAATGGCTATTGATTAATTACATCAGGAACCACAATTACTGTGTACTGTGCTGGCCTATCGGTGCCATTTGCGCCAATTTCCTTGTTGCATTCGTGCCAGTGGTTTAGCGTGTGGTATAGAATATTTTGCTTGTGTTTGAACTTCTTTTAAATCATTTCAACTTTTAAAGTAATCAAACCTTGGTAAAGGTGAGTAAAGCATTTATTTATTTACTTATTCTAGCCGATGACAAAAATCAGCTATGCAGTGAGAGTAAAGCATTAAAATATAAACTTGAAACTTAAGTTTCGCATGACAAGAGGAAGAACTGATTAGGTTTTAAGCAAGACCTACATTTAGCGCTCAGTACTGATAATGCTGCTGACATTGATGGAGTGGAATTGTATGATGAATTAATACAATGAATTTATCTGAGCTAATAAGTCCTAAAACTTCTCCTCTAAAAGTATTAGAATTTATAGCAAGAAATGATTTTTTCATTCCAAACACTGCTATAGCATTATGCTTTCTTTTAACATTACCAGTACCAGTGGCTTCTGGTGAGCGCAGTTTCTCAAAACTGAAATTACTAAATAATTATTTGAGATCCACCATGTCTCAAAATCATTTGTCAGGACTCGCATTAATTTCAATTGAAAGTTCCATTGCAAAAAATGGCCATTTTTTTTTCTTGGGACGGCAAAAATTCTAGAACTGGCCCTGAGTGGGATATAGTTAGTAAGTAAGAGTTCTCTGCTTTGCTAATTTAAGTACCTGTGGGGTTCCAGTATGTTATTGATTGGTTTGAGTTAATAGATTGCACTTTAGAAATATTTATGACCAGAAGCCCCATGAAAACATTTAAAAGATGGAAATTATGACAGATAACACACACCTCTGTGCCAGCTGGTTTCTAAACAGAAAAAGAAAGTCATCTTAAATATGATGGCTATATTACAAACCTTGAATTTCATTTCTAGCAACTGCAAATTATTTTTGACTTTCTAATTCTTTCTAATTCTTTCAAACCCCTGTTGCTTGAATTCAGGTTTCACACTCTGTTGCCTTTTCTCTGAAGAGCGGATTGCTGCTTCTAATGTGACATTTTTAGAATGTGAATGGTCAGTTAAGCATTATATAATCCACAAAAGGTTTCAGAATGCTGATGGTCACATGCTATTGTGGGATATGTCTAAGCGAGTCGAGCTTACAAATTTTTCCTTCTTAAGTCTAAAAGGCTCATTTAGGCAGAGGAATGCCGACCTCCATCAGAGGACATTTTCTCATCAGTCTAGGATCTTTTGTTGTCATGAAGTCAGATTAGCTGGTGACCTCTCTCCTGACCATGGACTGTTGCAATCTTTTCTTTTATTGTTTTTCTGGGTTAAATGAGGTGACTTTGCACTTGAGTTACTCTGTCAAAATACTCAGCACATCCTGTGGGTCTAGTATTTCTGCTGTTCTTTTGGGGGAACTCAATTTTCCCTCCCTCTCAGAACAAATGAACTCCTTAGCAAGTGTTTTTTTCAGTTGTGACACTTAACTAATCCACACTTAATTTCCTTACTGTTATAAATTTATGGTATTGAGGTCTACTTAATTGTTTCATCCTGAGGAAATAAAAACTGGCAGGAGATATCGGTCAAATTCCCTTAATTGAAGCCCTTCAAAGGATTAAAAATCATTAAAAATTATTTTGCACAGCTGCATAGAAAATTATTTAAGTGGAAAGTAATATAATGTGATATTTTCAACATGAAGAAGTTACAAGAATGGAGTGTTGTAATATAACCATGGCTTTTAAGGGGGTATAATAGAAACAGTATCATTATATAGTGCAACTGATGTGCATGTTTTTGTACATTATGTGATTGTGGAAAACAGATAAATCCCTGCCCGGAGGAGCTTGCAGTCTAAAGCATAACAGGTACAATAAACAAGGCACAAAATACAACAAATATTTGATAGTATAAATACATTATAGCCAGAGTGATTTACAGACTAAATGGGCCTTTATAAATTGGAGAGGGAGGGCAGTTACTGATGTTGGCATCATAAATTCCTTGGGTCCAGTCTCTGTCCTCAATTAAATGAATCCAACTCATTGTAAAGTCAGTGGAAGTTACACCTGTGTAACAAGTCATAATTGGGCCCAGGATTGTCCTGTCCCTTTAAATGTTTGAGCATTTCCCCTTTACCCCAGTACAAAGCCTCACTTTCAGTTTTGCTGCCAGAAGTATAAAGTGAGAACAGAAGACAGCTGTATTTTTATCAGTTCCCTCTGTGTTTATTTCCTTCTCTGCTGGGTCTTAATATAACATTTGGCAATGGAAGATTTCTATCCCATGAGTGTCCAGTGCTCCCATTCCCTGAACAACAAGAGAAAATAAGCAAATAATACTGTAAAAAGGGGGGAAAGTTCACCTAGACTAGAGGCACAATGTGACAGACTGCTCCATTTGCTGCTGAGACAATGTGCACCAGACAGCTAGAGAGGGGGAAATAGGCAATTAAAAACAGAACAAAGGAACAGGCTGCTGTCTGGAGCATCTGAAAACAAAGCAGTGAGGGGAAATCAAGCAGCCTTCTTGGTTGACCTGATGTAGGTAGACAAACGGACAAACAGCTTAGCCTGTGCTGAGGGTCTATAGCCAGCAGAGGGGAACCAAGTACAGCCCAAAATTAAAAAAAATTTTTTTTTGTAGACTGCAGTGTTGGCCTGGATTCGGCAGGTCAAGCACAGATAGTTCTTCTGTGGCAGAGAAGACATCCACAAGGTGCAAAGTCCAACACGAGAGCAGAGAAATGGCAACTTTTGTGGGAAGTGTTGGTGAATTCGACAAAAATGGCAAAACATGGGTGATATACCATGAATGTTTTGAGCAATTTGTAACCTGCAAACCACCATTCCTGCTGGATGAGTTTCAACCTTGTTGATAGTGATGGGTCAGAAGGCATATGGACTGCTGCATGATCTATTGTCTCCTACTGTGCCCAGAACTGCCATGTAAGCTGCAATTACTGCAGCAATGCAGGAACATTTTCTCCTACCCCATGGCAGAATGATATAGGTTCCATCAGTGACATCAGAGAAGTGTAGAGTTGATAGCACAGTTCGTTGCTGCTCTAAGGAAGTTGTCAGAGCATTGTCATTTGGAGAAACATTGTGATGACCTGTGTGACCAACTGGTTTCTGGATTATGCAATGACCACGTTCAGAAGAAGTTATTGACTGTATCAGCACTTGCATTCAATAAGACAGTTAACATAGCAGATGCAATGGAAACCTCAGAGAAGGATTCTTTGGAATTTAGTGTGAACTCAGAAGTTCATCTTGTGAATGAGCAACACAGAGCACCATGGGAATATACGAAATTTCCATTTGGCACAAACTGTGCTGCTTAGAAGGATTGCTGGGCACATCATTGTGACTTGTATCACAGTTCAACAACCAGCAACACAGAGTAACCATCCATCCAAGAATAAACCTAAGAAAGGAGGGAAGTTGGGAATTCTTACGAAGGAAAAATACAAGAGTTCTACAGACACTGACCAAGATCTAGCACTACATGTGTTATCAGAAGCTGGAGTCAGAAATGGCATCAGGGTCACAACTTTGATGGAAGGAGTTCCTATAAGAACGGAGCTTGATACTGGAGCTGCTGTCTCACTGATATCTGCATCTACTATCACCAGACTTGGTTCACCTCTACAATTTTGAAGACTTATATTGGGGAAGGTAGGTCCCAAAAGGGATAGTCAAGGTGAAAGTTCATCTTTGTACCTTATTTAGCCAATCTGGTTTATTGTTACAGTTGATGAATGACAATGGACCTCATTTCTGTTCTAAAGAATGCCAGAAGTACCTAGCTTCAAATGAAATTCAGCACATATGCTCTGCATCATAACACCCTGCTACAAACAGACTAGTGGAATGCTCTGTACTAACACTTAAGCATACCTTAAGAAATAACAGGTCTATTTTGAGTCATCAGAAGAAATTAGACAATATCTTGTTTGTTTACAGAAACATAAAACAAGCTACTACCCAGGAGTCACCTACAACACTTTTCTTGAAGTGATCTTTGCGTACCTGTGGGGATCTGTTATGTCCTTATGTTGCCCCACATGTAGCCAGATCTCAAGCTATGCAAACTAAATGATGATGTGAGACTTGGCATCATTCTTTTCAAGTCAGAAACGTGTGTGGACTTGTAACTACAGTTCTGGAGTGAAAGGGTTATGTAGTGAACTTGTAAAATGCAAGGGACTTAGTTTTACCTCAAACAAAACATCTGATGGTATTTTATGGAAATGAAATATAAACCAGTTGCAACCCTCAACTAGTACTGGAGTTCAGGGATGTTCCAGTAGGACTCTGTTCTTCTACTCAAACCTCTTTCCATGACAACTACTAATTTCTAATGACTTGGGAGAAAGTTTGATATCAGATTCAGTTGATTCTATACTAGATCTAATTGATTCCTTACAACAGACTGTTCCTGTTCAGGACACTGCCACCTCCCCCCCACCCATCGCCATATTATCCGAAGAGAGTGAGAAAACTAGCTGTGCACCTGATCTGATAAATTGTTTAGATAGTGAGTTCCTATTCCAGGTCAGAATAATCCCTTGCAATTTAAGAACCTGTGGTAGTCCACCCATCAATTTTTAATTAGGTTATACTGTGTCTCATGTTAGCCATATAAATGACAATGTATATGCTTTTGTAAAGTTTTTTTAAAGTAGTGTGCAGGAATGTAATGTGATGTCCTGTCCTTAAAATATTTGAGCACTTCCTACTTCCCAGTGCAAAGCCTCACTTTCATGTTTGTTTAAGTTTTGCTATCAGAAAAATAAAGCAAGCACAGCAGACAAGCTGTGTCTCTATAAGCTCCCTCTGTGTCTTGCTCCTTCTCTGATGGGTCAAAAAACAGTAGTCTCCTTCTAGGCAGCATACCCCAAATGGGCCAAAATAGTGTGTATATGCCTACTATGATACAGAGAAGATGGGAACTGTATGCCAGAGGCAGCTTGCAGTACATATATAGCCCAGAGAATTCTAAAATGGAGCTTCCCAACCGGCATGCTCATCTGTGGTTTGGGAAGCCAGGTGGCTGCAGTCTACTTCATTTTAGGAGTATGGGGTACTTCTGTCTGACTCCTAGGGCCCTTAGTTGAGCACAGATAGCACAACACTATTCAATCTAAAGGTTTTGTGAGAGTAGAGGTTGATAAGGCCCATTGAAAGAGAAAGTCCCTTTGAAGATTTTAAGATCCAAGGTGCGGGATTCGCTACACAAGGAAACTGTTGTTTCAGAATTATATTTTGTGTACATTGCACAGCCCTGTGTTCATCTGCTACCCATAACAAGCAGGGAACCTGGAGTATGTCATCAAAATTTCTGCTTAAAATTTTACTTGCCTGTGATCCCATTTACTGCACAGCAGCACAAATCAGGTATGTTTATAGCTCTAAAGAAAACAAATAATACATTATTGTCCTGATACTGAACAAATCCCCATTATAATTAGAATTTTGTTTGTAGGTGATCTCAGAAATCATCTAACCATCCAAATCCACTACCGCCAGTTTCCTCCTAGCACTAAGTACACCTGGCAAGGATTGACTGCAGTAAGCCAAAGTAGTTCCAGGGCACAGTTACGTAATGTCATATAGCTGAAGCAGCTATGGGGGATTATTGCAGGGAATCTGGTCATAGTAATCCTTCCTCTATATCAGAGGTATAGCCGTGTTAGTCTGGATCTGCAAAAGTGACAAAGAGTCTTGTAGCACCTTATAGACTAACAGATTTTAGGGATCATGAGCTTTCGTGGGTTAAGACCCACTTCATCAGATGAATGTTGTGGAACTCTCCAGAGGAAGGCATAAATATGCACGCAAGAAAGCAAGGTAAATTCAATCCGTGGGGGTGGTGTAGCCCACTTCCAGCAGGTGATCTGGAGGTGTGAACGCCCAGACAGGAGAAACTGCTTTTGTAATTGGTGAGCCATTCACAGCTAATATTAAGTCCAGACCTAATAGTGTCAAATTTGCAGATGAACTGGAGCCTTCCCCTATATGTGTACCAGCAGAAAGCAACAGGAAAATTAAAGGGGGAAGCAGTGAAATTCATGCTGCCATGCTTTCTGCACTAATACTGCTTTTCATTTGAACATCATTGGGCTTTGCCTTCAAGTTCCGTTAGAAACTCCTTGAAAATGTGCATCTCCACAGAACGTACATTTTCTATGGCCCCCAACAGCCATATCACAGAGAACATTTATGATACAGTCAAAACTCTTTCAGAATAGTAATACTATTGTCAGAAATTTTGCCATTAGGCAGAATGCATGCAAATTAATGTCTTGACTAACTGGAATGCATTTTTAAATATTATGAGATCCCACTGTGGACAGACTAGAGCATTATACTAGGAGCAGAAGCAAATGCTAACAGCTGTGTAAGCTTTCCCATTCTAACCCCAGGCTTTTCAATAGCTTGCAACTTTCCAAAACTTTGCAAATTTGGCTGAAATTTTCCTTTCTTAGGCTCTGTATGAATTATTAATTATTATTTCATTTAAGCAAGAACAGTTCAGCTATTATATAGCGCCATTAGGGTACATGGCGCTCCATTGACTCTGTCTCATTCTGATCATGCATCTACTTGCAATCAACTCAGGTGTTAAGGTTAAAAGTAACTAAGAGAGAATATATTTGGCCAACAATTTCCTTGCTATTTCTTTTTTTCTTTTTATACCAGTGTTAGCAACAAAATGGCTCTATTTGGCTGCAAAATACGCACCAGTGAGAAGAGTTGCTTTTGTGTCTCCTAATTTTATACTATGAATGATATGATGGTATGTCTTTCGAAATTGTATTTATTGCCCATGCAGCACATTGGAATGATTTTTGTTTTTCATTTTTTAGAATTTTAAGTAATTAATTACCAAATCACATAGCTAACTATTTACATTGTGCTACATGAAGGGCAGCCTTTCCATGGAATTAACTGGAGTTTGGATCAAGCTCTTAGTGAATTTAGTGAAGATGCACAGTGAGTGAGGCATCTGCACAAGTAACAAAGTTATAGGATGTTTGGATTTCTTCTATTTTTAATGACTGATTTTGGGGATAATTACGAGTTACTTAAAGTAAATCTAAACATGTTAGGGTATGGAAATGTACTGTAAGGCACCCAAATGATGTTAACTCTGCCCCTAATGATGCCAGAAAATAAACCTATAATTATGATTAGTACATAAGTGTTTATAGTTCCAGATTAAATTAAACTGATTTTTAAAGACAAAGGGTATTTTTTTCTATTCTTTTTCCTCAAGGCACCTTCCTTTGAGTCAGTGGTTCTCTATGTTGTCATCATCATCTTAGCTGAGAGTAGTTGACTTCATTCCTACTGGGAACAATGAGAGGCAGTAGCCATTTTGAAACATGGCACTTTTGTGAAGGGCAGCTCTAGCTCCAATCCCATTGAGAACAATGGCAGATGACAGGGGCATTTTTAGAGGTAAGTTCTTAGAATTCTCTATAGAAGAAAAATTACCTGTCAGCCTCTACTGAAGGAGAAATTTTCAGCTATGAAGAAAATGGTAAATCATGATCACTAATCCTTAGAAAAAGCAACTTTGAACATAGCCTATACACTAGATTTTAATGAGTTTAACTATATGCAAAGTTTGTGTTATTGCATTACTAAGATCACTTGGGACAAAAGATGGACTTCAGGTGATACATTTCTTGAAAGATAATTTTTTTTAAAGTCATTTGAACAAAAACAAATTATTGGATTTACCTGTAAATTTTCCAAAAAAAAATTATTTGTGCCAAAAGAGCAAGTGTAATTTTGGGGAAGGATAAACTATATTCTTCATATATATAGCAAAGAGATTGAATCCCTGCTTAAAGTGCAAAACCAATTCCTTAACTTTGGTGCTGTGAGATGCACTTCTATAATATTGTTTGTCAGGTTACTGGGAGGACTACACAACATTATGAAAACTAGCACACGTGTACCTAAGGTTGTTTTTCTAAATGTCTGATATGTCAGTGACTGACAATACAACTTTAGGATCAAATGCCATCCAGTCTCGCACTGAGTAGTACCTTGCTATGTGAATAGCTTGAGTAAAATCAGTGAAATTATTCATGTAGAAAGGTCCTTAATATTCCCTTCCCTTAATGCAAATTGTTTTATGGACTCATGTAAGTCTTAAACATCTGAAAAGATGGAAATGATGGCTATTCTGCTTTCTACGTGGAGTATATAACAGAAAATGACACTGGACTAGTCAGGATTTTGCTGCTTAGATTTTTAAAAAATATAATAAAGGGCGATATCCTGCTTTCTGTGCTCATGTGAAGAGCCCCCATGAGACTGTTTGCATGAGCATAATGAGCAGGATTTGGCTCAAAGGAGGGTTACCGCCTGGCTGTTATTTGACTGGGTTGGCCATTAAAAAAAAAAAGATTTGCCAGGTGCCAGAAAAATAATTTAATCTGGCATTATTATCACACTACACTGGGATATCTAATGTTAAGAGCTTCTGTGTCCAGCTAAAGATGCTGCAGTGTTCCCACTTCCGCAGTTTAAGTGACAACAGATCAAAACTGTTGAAAATACAGCAGCTGTCTGCCCACCACCATGCAAGTGAACCGCATGTACATGTGAGAGAGGGTTTGAGTCACTTGAGAGTGAGGAGACATGTAATGTTATCTATCTTATCTGTATGTGTTATCTGGAAACCATAAGTAGCTGTTGAGAGGTGAGGGTTCTGGAGTTGCTGAGTAATTGGGGCTTGGGTTTGTGGTGGGCTTGCCTTTTGAGGGGTTGGAGGGAAGCTTTTTTTTTTTCATTTCAAAGATGGTAATCCTACCTCAGAGAGTATTTTACTTTTCAAGTAAGGAATAAATGATGCAATTTAAAAGTGTGTCTAAGAACCCAATTTGTTATCTGCAGCTGACTCCCCCATGGTAATGGGCTTGGCTACATCAGAACAACTTAGATCTCTGAATCAAAGTGCTCTCAAAATTAACTCCTTGTTTGCTTATCTTTTTGTACTGGATATCTGGTTGCCAGTTCAGTTATCTAGGCTGCCGCCTTCTCCTACTCCTGCCTCAGACACATTATGGGAAAGCCTTTTTGATTATTTTTACCAAACAGTTACAAATATGGCTTTGGGCATCATTAGGACCCGTGAAGCCCTTTTCGAACCCTGTGCAACTGGTAGTCTACAACTCTTTAGTCATTCCATATAAAAGGGGAATAATTATGCATTCTCCACCACATTTGAAACAACTCTTAACTCACGTTCTATCATTGAAAACTAATGTGTGTTCTACATAGGAGCTGATCTAGAACTCCCATCTTTTTAAAATTTACATTTATGCTTTAGTGAAACTACTGCTTATTCAATATCTTTTTCAGGCTAAGATGAAAAGGGAGAGAAATATCTGTAGGAACAAACTTGTCACAGGACTTATATAAACCACTTCTTATGTTATTTCTGCCAAAAATAGTACTTCCCAAGAAAGAATAAAAATATTGTTTGTATTATATAATGATGATATTGGCACCCAGAGTACTCAGTCAGGGCTAGGTGCATTGTGTTCGGCACTTTACAAACATGAACATATGAAAATTCAAGTGCACCAAGATCTGATTATCTAAAGCCCAAATCCTGGAAAGATTTACACAGTGCTTAACTTTATGCATGTGAGCATGGTCATTGAATGCATTGGGGGTGAGCTCATTGAAGGCAATGGGATTACTCACATGCATAAAATTAATCATATGTATAATTTTTTGTAGATCTGATCTTTCAGCTGGATCTGGGTGGGTCGACCCCTGCACCTGTACTGAGCCTTCCTGACTTCAGAGGGCACAGGGGCTCACCTGTAATTTGTTTGCAGAATGGAGGCCTTAGAAGACAAGTGACACAGAAAAGGTGAGGAAAGAGGGACACAGTCACATTTATATTCTTTCTCTCTATAGGAATAAAAATACACACACACTCACTCATTTTTTTACATATACACGCAAAAATGGTTTTCAGTAGCACTTATCCTGTATTAAAACTACATTAGTGGAAATTGATTTCCATGTGTAATGACTCTTTTTAAAGGTTTCCCCCCACCCACCATCCTGCCTAAAGAAACCAAACAGCTTGGTAATGAACACAGTAGGAAGAAATTAAACTTGAGTGCAAAATGTGCTCTAAGTGAGCTGTTTATTTTGTTCCTCGAATTTCTTGTGATATTTAAAACACAGGGTGGGGGGTAACTACTTGTCTCCAGTAACTGGATAACTTTTTTATTCTTTCGCAGCTTACTTTCCAATCTCTGTCCCTTATTTGTTCATAAAGCTGTCTTGTAATACTTATGTGTTAGCACCACAAAAGCTCCTACTGAACACGGGAATAAATGCTGCACCCTATGCTCATCATTACCAAAAGGAAGCCTGTGCTGATCCCTGCTCTAGTCTAATGCTATTGTTGGGGATTATTGCTACATACTGTGCAAGTTTACATTAAAAAACAAATTCACAAGACATTCGTTAGTTTGGGAAATAGACTGGGCCTGAAAATACGTTTTTCTTTTTCTCCCTCTCTACCCCCCTTTTTTCCCCTTTTTATTAAGATCTGGATAAATACAATGAAACTTGACAATACACCGTATGGTGCATAAGCATTAACTCAGAATCCAGAGCACTGTCACAAAGTTACATCCATAGACCAGTCAACCATCTCTCTTGGGACACATCAGGGAACTCATTTTACTCAAGATTTGAAGTCCTTCAAAACTATGGAATGCCTGCAGAATGAAGAACTCCTGCAGAATGACAGAGGGAGTCCTATCATATCAATCCCAGTGGAATGCTTACAGGACCATAAACATACCAAGAAGGAAATTTACAAACAATCACAAGGTAAACATTTCCAAATGGAGGTATGCCAATGACTTACACCAGCTGAGGATCTACTCCAAAATTTTCACTAAATGAGAGGTAATTGACAGTGACATGCTATAATAAATAAAGATGGGCTTTTCAAAAACATTCAGTGCTGGCTGAAATGCTTCCCCTAAAGTCAACACCAATGGGAGCAGTTAGGCCACTGTTGAGTATATTTGAAAACCCCCTAAATATAAATAAACAATGCCTATAATTAAGGCAGCGCGAGACTTCAGAATAAATTTGAAAATTAGGAGAATCCAGGTTTCATGATGGGTTCCCACAAACTCTTGCCCAGATTGGCAAGCCACCACCTTTGAAGAGAACTTAAACTTTGAAGAGAACCCACCCAGGCATCCGTTCTCCCTTCAGCATGACCCCCCCACTATCCTCCTGCATGACCCAGGACCTTTTGTGTGCTGCACTCTTCTGTGTAGGGAGAAACCTAGCAGCCTGTGAACTCCCTGCTTCCCTTCCCCTCTTAATGTATTTGGGGCTCAGTCAGCTGGCCAGCTCCTTCATTTGCTGTGGGATCAATTATAACGTGTTTTCTACATCCACAAATATCTGCTGGGTTTTGAGCAGGTGACTTGCCTGCTCCTTCATTCAGCAGCTGTGTGTTTAAAACAGCTCCAGTTCCACAAATGGATAGTGCCTTGACTTTGAGATGTCCCAGCCTACACTGCCTGGTAACTAGGCTAACTGAAGCATTCCCCCTATTTATCAGGAATTCCATTCTGGGTGCTTTGGGCCCAGAATGTGGTAAAGCGCCCAACGGTGAGAGATGGAGTCTTTCTTGTCCCACTGCTGCAGGGTGGAGGGGTGAGCAGGATGCCTGTTCCCCAGAGGGTGCCACAGAGATTGGAGGCTATACCTGTCAGTTTATCTGCAAACAACAGATGTGGAGAGCAGGCTGCCTGGCTGCCAACAAAGATATGAGTAGATTGATTTGGAGGTGTTCAGTAGAGGTCAGGAAAAGGGGGGAAAGGAGTTTGTCGGAGGTGAGAAAACATTCTAGTTTCATTGAGTTTTGCCAGTTAGCTTGATATTCCCAGTGGAATTTTGGTACTCATAGGACACAAACTCAAAACTCAAAGTGAGAGTGAGAACATGTGGATTTGAAAAACACAGGTTAATCCTAAAGAGTAGTCTTTACAAAATACGTAGTATGCTCCTAATCCCAGTATTCCAAAATCCAGTCCAAGGATAAATGTAACATCCTAAAAATAGACCCAAAGCCACCATCTCTGAACAGCTGCAGGGTGAAGACAAAGATGATCACCAGCAGATTTTTGTTTTGAACAAAATGCATTTATTAAACATACAGTCATGTGCATGCATTTTTAAAATTAAAACATGCCCACTTATAAAGTAGGACAGGTATGGCCACCAAACTACAGGCTAGCTGCCCATGTGGCTATCAGTATTGCAAGATTTGGAAACCCTCATCCTAATTTAAACTTTCTTGGATCTGACATTTATACTGCAGGCCAACACTGACATCCATATCATCTGTCTCTGACCTTGCTGATTGCCTCAACTCCAATACCAAGCATGAAGAAATACTATTAACCAACAAGATGAAGAACATTTTGAGCCAACTTCAGGCTGCTGCCTATGAAATCAAACCAGTGAAAGAAATAGAGTATGTATCTGAGGTGCTATAGTGCTATCTACCTCGTTCTTATCTCCAAGCTTCAAAGTGCCTCTGGGAATACAAAATATGAGTGCATGGCCTTCACAGCAATCTTTCAGGCTAAAAGAATAAAGCTACAAGGAATAAAGACACCCTGACCTCATTTGTCCCAGAACTGTTCTAATACAAAAAAAAATATAACATTCTTAAACCTTGAAAAAACAATCTCAGGCTATTTTCACAGCAAACTCTAGATTTTGTTCATCAGACCCAATTGTTACAATCTCCACAGGAAGTGTGTGTGGTACTATCTAATTGGCCTCCCTAAATGTGACATACACCAATAATACACTTCAAGAAGAGGATGCCATTGTCCATTCTTATTGTCCTTCATAATCTGGCATTGGGAATCCATTCCCACCTTCACAAACCACCCACTGTGTGCAATATTCCTATAGCTGATTTATTTTCAAGTTCATCCATCTGGATTTCTTTAAGGCACCGCAGTATTTGTTATTTATAGTACTAAATAATAGTGAAGTTGACTTGGGCCTCCATCGCTGTTGGGAAAACCAAAGACCATTCAGTTTATTGTATGTGGATCTTTCAGAAGAGACTTCAGAACCCTAGGATCTGTGTGCTCAGAATAGGAGTTTGCTACAGTATTCTTGGCCAAAATTGTTGTGCAGTTTGGTGTGACCCAGTTGGTTGCTGCCTTCCATCTGAAAGATGGCTGCCTTTGAATATGTATCTTTTTTGTTAATATTCTGTCAGGATGACATATACAATCTATGTGTAAATAATTATTATAATTATGACAGACTTGAGACTCTTCATAGCCTTCTAATGTCTCAGGCGTTGTACATCCTAGGGTTTCAGCCACTGATGGCTAGCTATGGCTTGATATACGTCAGTGCAAACCCCAACGTGGACTTGAAAGGGGGATGAATTCAATCACTACTAAGCATGGTTTTCTTTATCTATGTTTAGGACTTGCTCAGTGCAGTTATCCCAGTTGTTGGTTACCATTGACTCACTCGAGGGTAACTGCAAGTACTGGCAAGGCCTAAACCCCAAATTTTTAATGTTTTTCACCCATATAACATCTGAAAAGTAACTAGAACTGAGACACTGTCAGAAGAACTGAGGAGCCTGACCAGAACTGCACAAATACGGAGGGATATGGATATCTTACAACTTATACATGCTAAGGTGTCAGTAACTCTTTCAAGATACCCTGTTTATATTTACTGACAGGTTTTAGTATGTTAGCCGTGTTAGTCTGTATCAGCAAAAACAATGAGGAATACTTGTAGCAGCTTAGAGACTAACACATTTATTTGGGCATAAGCTTGCGTGAGCTAAAACCCACTTCATCAGATGGGGGACTCGTTCACGTGCACATCTACCAATGTGATATATGCCATTATGTGCCAGCATTGCCCCCTGTCATGTACATGGACAGTCTCTATGCAAAAGAATAAATGGACACAAATCAGACATCAAGAATTATAACATTCAAAAACCAGTCAGAGAATACTTCAGTCTCCCCGGATACTCAATTACAGACTTTAAAAAAATTCTTCAACAAAAAAACTTCAAAAACAGACTGCAAAGAGAAACTGCAGAACTGGAATTAATTTTCAAACTGGACATCATCAAATTAGGCCTGAATAAAGACTGAGAGTGGATGGGCCACTGCAAAACCTAATTTCCCCATACTGTTACTCAGACTTTCTTGTCAGTTGTTGAAATTGGCCACCCTGTTTACACTGGCCTCATTAGCACTGACCCGCTGCTTGGTAAAGCTACCCCCATCTTTTTGTGTACTGTGTGTATATATACCTGCCTACTGTTCTTTTTCCACATCATGCATCTGGTGAAGTGGGTTTTAGCCCACAAAAGCTTTTGCCCAAATAAATTTGTTAGTCTCTAAGGTGCCACCTGGCCTTAGGTAATGGTAGTTCAGAAGTGAAATAATTTTTTATAAAAGATAATTGGATACAGATTAGCCAACATTAATGGTGGCAAAGAGGATTATATCAAGAAATTGGAAGGATGGTGCTTTCCAGGTGGAATTAGAATGGACTTCTAATTTGACCCAGATGTCATCTTACCAAAAGAAGGTGTAAAAAATGGAGGGAAAGGGGGATTTATTTTAGAGGGTATAGACATTAGGTTAGAGACTCAGAATAATGTGCAATATAAGAATTGCAAGAATAGCACATGTAAAGTTGTAAATATTGACTGCAAGATTGTTACTGAATCAAGGTTTACTGCCAGGTAAAGATGAAGCATCAGTCTCACAAACACAAATACTGTACTTTCCTAAAAGGACATGTAAGGCAGAAGGATGAATACAGTAGGCATTGTATATGTATGAATAAATGATGAACCTTGGAAATTATTACAATTTAAATGACTAAAGACAGTTGCTGCTGGTTTATGGGTAAATATTGAAGAGAAAGACAGTGAATATGATTGACTCAGTTATTGTAAGAATCACTGAAGAGGTGTGTTTTTAAAGGGGATTTAAGTAAGAAGAGTAGTGGCTTGCTATACTAGAGATGGGCGAGTGCTCTATTTCATAGATGAAGTGACTCAAACATAAAGGGAATAAGGCCATCAGACTGAAGGTTGGGACTAGAATACAGGTGTCCCTTACTTTTTTCCCATATTTAGCCCATTGCGCCAAACTGCCTCTTGCACTACTGAGCTGCTCAGACATTTGGTCAGAGACTGTGTTGAATGTTCAGCTGTCTGAGAGGGAGCTTGCAAGAATCATAGAGCCATCAGTGGAAGCCCAAGCTCCATCACCCGCACAACTGTACAAACTGTTCTGTGGTTCTCCCCAGACTTTGAAGGGCCAGGGGTTTCAGTAACTGCAGGGGCAAAAGTAGGTGGAGACTCTGAATAACTATGCTCTCTAGTGAAAATCCTTCCACTCCAAGAATCATTTTGTTCTAGTGCCCATAATCAAGACTCCATAGCCAAGAGTTTAGGAGGCCTCACAGTTGCTCTCGGAAGCAGCCAGCCACTGTTTTATGTGTGGAGTGTGAAGAGTGTGACGCTGAAGAGATGGCCAAAACTGAGCGGGTGCACAGGACAGGTAAGGCTCTTTGCCCCTTGTCCTGCCAGATGGAAGTGGCCAGATTATAGCTTTTCCCACAGGAGAAAATTAGGATCCTCCAATGATAATCCTTAGTTGGCATGAACAGATGTAGTGTCTGTCCATTTTTGTTGGGGAAGTGGGCAATCAAGGTTGGCATCTTTGGCAGAGCACGTACTATTGGCAGTCTGCTTTACTTTGAAGGCAGTTATCATAACAGAGCTTCATTCATTGCAACTCTTCTTTCTCTTCAAATAAATACATATATTGTGATATATCCTCACTTGTTTTGCCAGAAGGCACATTTCAAAACATGTGCTGTTTTTGACACAATACCATATCAATCTGATTAATATGGCATGTTCTAAAATAAAATACTACACAGATATCTATTTTGAAGGATGCCCTTGATGTTGTGATTTAAAGAAATCTCTAAACTCGAAAGAAATGAAAGAGAAATTCTGTGTCATTACAACCAATCTTAATCCACCGTAGAAGACAATGTTCTGTACAGGTGCCATCCTAATCTACTTCCAAGTATAAACATTGGCTAGACAGTTGACACATGTGGATTAGTCCTTTGAACAAAAATTATCTGAAAGCACAAACATAAATGTGTAGCACTTAATACCCATTTTACAAATAAACTTTTCATGTGTTTTGCAAATCACATACTTTGTTTTCACGTCTATGTCATTCTTAATCAATGTAATATTTTAATATTAAGAGATGGGTTATATAAACTTTGAATAACAAATAATAAAATTATTCTGAAACCTTTTATACAGCTACCAATCGCTATGTTGTGCAGTTGCCTAATAATTTTTTAACAATAGAGATTTGGTATCTACATATTTTATTCAGTGAGAAGAAACAAAAACATTATGAATAGCACCTGAAAAACAGTATTATAATATGCCTTCCTTTGTCTTGTAAAAATGTCACTATGTTTGCATTTTTTCTATTATCTTGTGACTTATTGCTGCAGTTCAGTTTATACATTGCCTGATTCTTGTGCACTTCAGTGTGTATGATCAGTACCTCAGCAGCACTTCCCGCTCTGTAACACAGCCCATCTCTAAAGAAGAAAGTTTCATTTGTATCTTAAGAGTCCAGAAACTTTCAGGCAGAGGACATCATCACAAGCCAGTCAGAGTAGCCTTAGTCTAAAGATTTTGCCTCCTTTTCAGGAAAAGCACTAGTATCTGAATGAATCTAGTAATCCATGAGGTGAGATGTACAGAAGCCAATCACTAGGAAGATGCTGATGGGTGGACAGTAAGGAAAATAGCAAACATTTGATTTTATGTTGAGGTGGCTGGAAATGAATAATGCACGTGTTGGGGGAAACAGTTGGCTCATTCTGGTGCAGAGAGGATGGAAAGGGTGGGCCTTGTTATTTTTTAATCAAGTTAGCATTTCCAATTAAAATCATAATACACAAACTCAGAAGGCATATTGTGATGATTAAGCATTGTGCAAACTACCAGGTGGGAACAAACTATCATTGTTATGACCCCACATTCAAGAAAGTAGAAATAGCCTCCCCCCCAAACTTAATGTATCTAAACATGCACACACATCATATTGAAACCAGTAAATGTTACCATTCTACAAATCCTTTTAATTTGATATTGCTCAGATATAGCACTAAATAAATGCATCATTTTAGCTGAACTGCCCTTTCAAATTATTGTTAATTAAGTAATAGTCCCTGAGAAATCTGTCATTACCAGCAGTTAGGAACTGGTTTATTAAGCTGGCCTGAGGCTGTTAATGCTTAAACAAACTGCCTTCTAATTGAGATAAGATCTGATTTCAGTGGGATTACTGCTTCTGTTTCTAACTGTCTGGCAGTCTTTTACTTTTTTAAACTTTTCCTTTTAACTTGTATACCTAGAGCATGAAGGATCAGAGGAACCATTCCCTGGGGATTTACCACAGAAATCACCAACAGTGAAGAGAAAGCAGATTTTTATTAGTTTTGTACATTATTAAGTGTTCTTTGATGAGGACAACAAAAAGGGTTACAGTCCTTATACACGTGTCTGATCAAAAGCCCAGTGAAGTCAATGGGAATCTTTTTACTGAATTCAATGGTTTAGGCCCTATGATTCCTTTTCAAATAAAGTCAAGGTTTGGGTCCCTCCCCCTGCATTCACATGATTGCTTATCCTTTGAAATATATGCTATTAGTGTAGTGGTAAATTGTTTCTAGTATGTCGGAAACATAACTTTGACATTTCTTCCTGTCAACTGTTTTCACAGTAGATGGACTGTCATGGCTAGAACAATTACCATTATATATTGTTAAAATGGATAAGTTGTGGGAATTCATTCAGGAACAGGGAAATCTACCATAAAATGATTTTCTCTACAAATATATTTCTTCCCTTTTGCCCAAGAGCAGAGTATAAGAAAAAAAAACATTAAAGAAAAGCTACCCTTCTCACTGCATTTTAAAAACATCCACATGGCAATTTAAAAAGAACTGCCATTTCAGCTATTTCTTAAATAGCCTCTTTCCTTCATAATCATGTAACATATTTCTTTCACCTTTTGACTAGTACTTTGGTTTTTAAATAAAGTTACAGACTCATTTTTGCAAGAATTATGTTTTAGAATGCATCTCAGAGATATTTTATCCTAACAGGTTCATTTGGGTTGAATTAATGTGGAGTCTTGATTTGCTGAAAGAGAGTAAAAAGAGAAAGAAAAAGAAAAAAGCTAGCTTGTACCCCAACCTCCAAACACACTTCAATTCACATTCCCAAATCAATCTTACTGTCACCTTTATCTGTAATAACAGAATAATTCAGATAGCTCTAAAACATATATAACAGCAATATAGTTATCTACTGGCCTAGCCAGGCAAAATAGTTTCTCCCTCTCTTCACCAATTCACAAATTGTTTTCATTCCTTCAGTCTCCGTTCTCACTTGATTATTCTTTTCTTTTTTTTAGTTCTCATCTCTCTTTTTTTTCCCATTAAGATTCGAATGGACTGGTACCTCAGCCAATATGTCTATACATGCCTGGATACACTCACAGAAAAGCGGGATCTCCTTTTGTTTGGGCCCTGTATGGCTGTATGTCATTCTGCACCGATAAGCAGTGGCTTCCCTCTCAGTGGGAGCTTTCCAATAATTGCTAGAACAAATTAAACTGGGGTTTATCTGTTCCTTTCCCTTTTCAGTTGGAAAAATGGAAGGAACTGAGGAACAAGACCAGTTTTAACAAGTGACAATACAGTGAAAAAAATAGATTGGATATAGCCAATGTGGAATCATGTTGTGGACAACAGTAGTAGAGCAGTCTGTTTTCGTGGGTGAAGTGGTGTTGCACCAAATGGACTCTGAAACAATCTCTCTAATTCAACAAAGAATAAAAAAAATAACTTTACCTTTCAAGAACCCATCCATTTAAAGCTGTGTAAAATAGTTATTCATAATGTGATGGGGCAAGGCCAGATGGCTATAGGAAAATGCTAAGGAACAGATATGTGAGTTCCAGGCTAAACAAATTCCTGGTACTTTTGGAACCAAATGGCAGTTGTTCAGGTTAATCAAGATACCTGGGGCCAATTAAGAAGCTTCTAGAAAGCAGCAGAAAAAGCTAGCCTGATTGGGACACCTGAAGCCAATCAGGGGCTGGCTGAAACCAGTTAAAAACCCTCCCAGTTACTCAGGTGGGTGTGGGTGTCAGGAGCTGTGGGAGGATGTTGGGCTGTTGGTGAGACTGTGTGGTAGACAGCATATATGTGAGGAAGGAGGCCCTGAGGTAAGGGTGAAGTGGAGTGTGAAGAAGTAGGGACTGCTGGGGGAAGTAGCCCAGGAAATTGTATTGTGTTTTGTGGCTAAATGGTCAGCCATCTTAGCTGATACTATTAGGGTTCCTGGGTTGGAGCCTGGAGTAGAGGGTGGGCCTGGGCTCCCCACTTTCTACTTCCCCTAATTAAGCACTGATATTGGGAGACAACAGAGACTGTGCCAGGAAGGATAGCTTCTCTTCACTGGCTTATGATGAAAATGGCTCAATAGGCTGAGACCTTGTCTTGAGAGAGAGAGAGAAGGGCTATGTGGAGGGTCACAGTGAGCCTCTGAGGCTAGTGAAAATCCACCAGGAAATGCAGGATCCATGAAGATAAGGACAGAGCTTTGTCACAATAAACAAATCTTTCCTATTTTATCTAGCATGTCAGCAAAACAGACTGGACTAGAATGTATAAGAATGATAATCTTGGAATACTCAACTTTTTTCTTTTGGAAGAGTAAGAGAAATGAAGGTTAGTAAGGGTGAGTGCCAATACTCTTATGTATGTAGCCCTGGGGCCTCTGAACTACATTGCAGGTGTTCCAGTTGGGAAGATCCTGAATGCTGCAATCCAGCCTTGGAGACTACAATTCCCATGATATCTTGGGGAAGAGAAAGACTTCTACTTTGAGGTGATGCAGTGTGGTTGGCTCCATGTTGGTGGGGAGCTGAGATTGTTTTGGGGAGTGCTGTGATAAATGAAACTGGGGAGGTAGCGGAGGAAGATCCCTTTGATGGACACACAGACAGACCGTTAGCTGTAAAATCCTGCTTGGTAGCTGTTCTCTACTTACTTTACCTTAAAGGATTAAAAAGTCCCCTGAGGTAAAGAGAAAAAAAAGTAGGCACCTGACCAAAAGAGCTAATGGGAAGGCTAGAACTCTTAAAAATTGGGAAGGAAACTTTACCACTGTTTGTTTTCTGGCTGTAGGGACATGGAACAGGAATGCTATAAGCAGGAATGCTATGCAAGGTTTGAACCAGGTATGGAAAAAGTATCTTCTATACCTAGAAGAAATTATTTGACTAGGAAATGTTTAGTTGGATGCGATCAGGTTTATTTCTCATTTTGGCTTGTGGATCTCCTCTGTGCTAACCCCTGATGCTTGTTTGCTTGTAACCTTTAGGCTGAACTCACAAGAAAGCTAGTTTGGGTGCTTAATTTTTGGAATTGCTCTTTTAAAATCTAGCAAAAGCCTAAGTTCTAGATGTATTTTCTTTCTTTTTATTTTTAATAACATTTACCTTTTTTAAGAATGGGATTGGATTTTTGGTGTCCTAGAGGTTTGTGCATGTTGTTTCATTAGAGGTAGCGACCACTAATTTATTTTGTTTTCTTTCTCCGCTCTTCCCCAGAGTTGGTGGGGTGAATGGGCTTGAGGGTACCCCACAGGAGGAATTCCCAAGTGTTCCTTCTTGAGTCCAAGGGATTTTATTTTGTATTTGGGTGGTGGCAACACTTACCAAGCCAAGGTCAGAGAAAAGCATAATTTAATACACAAGAAGAACATAAGAATGGCCGTACTGGGTCAGACCAAAGGTCCATCCAGCCCAGTATCTTGTCTGCCAACAGTGGCCAATGCCAGATGTATCCAGGTGCCTGGAATAGCAAGTATTCATTTTTAGAATCCTTGTGGGCCCCCATCTCCTGCACTAGAAGTGTCAGAGTTTGGATTCAGTCCTGACACGGTGGAAGTGGCCGGATAAATTTGGTTGCACACAGAGAACTGCTTAGAGTCAAACAACATACCAACATTGTTACAAACCGGATAGATTCTATCCCCATCTTTGTTGTGGAAAGGAACTGGTTTTTCAGTATAATACAGTTCTTGTTGTTCCTTTATTCTCTTGAGTTGGAGCTTGTATCTCTCCACTTTTGACTTAGCTTCCAGTTACTGCAATTGAATATATGCCCATTTTTGTACCTGGTCGAAACACAAGCTTCTTTTTCCATATCAGCTATTTTTTGCTTTTGTTCTAGCTGCTGGTTTCGCACTGAAAGCATTTTTGCTGGGTCTGCTTCCTTATCAGTGGCAATTAACAGCTTTTTGCTCTGGGACCTTTCTGATTAAAATACAACCCTCCCTGTAAGCACAATTCTTCCAGGTTTTTCTTGCCAGGATCTTGATCATAGGTCACTCACTGTAACTGATTTTTAACCTTTAAATTCTCCAGTATCAAAATTCATTTTTGACAAGACCAGAGTGTATGGCAGCAGTTGTAGATCCAGTTCCTGCTACCCAGCCAGAACCAGACCAAGGATTGGAACTGGTGGAGCAGTCAGAACCCAGTCAGAGAAGCCAGCACCAAAGGGTGCCACAGAGCCTGCACCTGCAGCAGCAGCTAAACCGGCACAAGAGGCTCAACAGGAGCCTGAAATACCACCTAGTGCACGAGCGGAGAGCAGTTCAGTCGACCGAAATAACCGCGTCACCTCCAGTGGGACCAAGCCCAAGTCCACAACCCAATGAGGAACTAATATCTCCAGCATCAAGGGAGCAATTCCAGGCAGTGCAGGAAGTGGATGGAAGACTCAAGGGAGCTTGAATGGCAGCAACCCACCATCTCTCAGCTCTTCTAATAGGTCCAGGTTTGTTATAGAAGGAGGACTCTTATATAAGGAGACCCCTTCTGGTGGGCACAAGGAGGACTGGCATCCTCAGAGACAGTTGGTAGTTCCAACTAAGTGTAGGAAAAAGCTCTTGAGCTTAGCCCACGATCACCGTAGTGCCATGCTGGGGTGAATAGGACCAAGGACCATTGTGGAAGTTGGAGGGACTAGACAAGGATGTTTCTATTTATGTCCGGTCTTGTGAGGTGTGCCAGAGGGTGGGAAAGGCCCCCCTCCAGCCACATCCCATCATTGAAGTTCCATTTCAGCATGTAGTTGTGGATATTCTGGTTCCTTTCCCTAAGAAGGCACCCAGAGGAAAAGCTGTAGATACTGACTTTCATGGATTTTACCACCTGATTGCTGGAAGCAATAGCTCTAAGCAACACCAGGGCTAAAAGTGTGAGCCAGGCATTGGCAGATATTTTTGCCAGGGTAGGTTGGCCCGCCGACATCCTTACGGATTTGGGAACTAACTTCCTGTCAGGGACCACAAAATGTCTTTGGGAAGCTCACTTGATTGCCACCATCAAATGAATGGCCTATTGGAGAAGTTTAATAGGACATAATGTGTAAATTTGTGATTGAACACTCCAATGACAGTTGATCTTTGCCCCTAGGGCTGTACCACATCCCAGTTTGGGATTTTCACCCTTTGAACTCATTTATGGCCACAAAGTTAAGGGGCCAGTACAGCTGGTGAAGCAGCAATGGGAGTGGGTTACATCTTCTCCAGGGACTACCATTTTGGACTTTGTAACCAAGCTGCAAAACACCCTCAATGACTCTCTATCCCTTGCTCAAGAAAACCTACAGGATGCTCATCAAGAACAAAAGGCCTAGTATGATAAACATGCCAGAAAGCATTCCTTCAGGGTAGGTGACCAAGTTATGGTCCTGAAAGCACTCCAGGCCATTAAAATGGAAGCGTTGTGGGAGGGGCCATTTATGATCCGAGAGTGCCTGGGAGCTATTACCTCACAGTATTCCCAGACTCTACCCTAAAACCTAAAGTATACCATGTTAATTCTCCAAAGCCCTTTTATTCCCAAAAATTCAAGATTCTCCAGTTTACAGCCCAGGAGAGAGATGACACTGGGTGACCTAAAGGAGTCTATTATGATGGAAAAAGGAACAGTGGTGTAGAATAGGTAAATCTCTCTGTCACCCTGGGCATAAACAGCGATAGCAAATCCAGGAACTGTGCATCAGCTTTGAACCAAGGTTTCAGCCACCCCAGGATGGACAGAACAGGCAACTTCCTATCAAGACGGTTAAGCACTGGAACAAATTGCCTCGGGAGGTTGTAGCACTTCCATAGTTGGAGATTTCTATGATTAGGTTAGAAAAACAAAAGTTAGGAATGGTCTAGATAATTCTTAGTCCTGCAAGAGTGCAGGGGACTGGACCTCTTGTGGTCTCTTCCAGTCCTATGACTTTATGATTGCATCTTCTGCACCCGAGACAGGCTTGCTTGTTTGTCTCATCCACCAGTTACATCATGTCTCTTATCATTGGTTCTCAAACTTTAGCAACTTGAGAAACCCCCCCCACCACCCCATATATAATTTTTCAGGGACCTCCTGCTCACCCCTTCCTCCAAGGCCCTATCCCCACCTCCCCATTCACTCCATCCCCACTCCCTCTGTCACTCGCTCTCCCTATCCTCACTCACTTTCAGGAGGCTGAGGCAGGGTACAAGAGGGGGTGTGAGCTCAGGGAGGGTGTTTGGATGAAGGAGGGGGTTTGGGGTACAGGCTCTGGGCTGCAGGGTGTGGGAGGGGGTGAGGGATGCCAGCTCTGGCTGGGCAACGCTTATTTTGGGTGGCTCCTTAGTCATCTGCACATCTCTGTTGCAGTGTCTCCTAGGTCAGGGTGGAGGGTGGGTAAGGGGGTTCTGGGTGCTGCTCCCGCCTGCAGCCACTGCTCCCATAGGCCACAGTTCCTGACCAATGGGAGCTGTGGAGTTGGTGCTTGGGCAGGAGAAAAATGCAAAAATCCCTTGCGCCCCCCGTTGGGGCGGCAGAGATGTGCCGGCTGCTTCTGGGAGCCATGTGGAACCAGGGCAAGTACAGAACCTGCCTTAGCCCTGCTGCACTGCTGGACTTTTAGTACCTAAAATCTCCTGGTTTGACTTGATAGAGGAGAGAGGTGAGGGAGGGGGAGTTGATCAGCAGGGCCTGTTGACCCACTGGAGTACCCTTGGGGACCACCGGGGGCCATGGACCCCAGTTTGAGAAATGCTGTCTTAGACTGTAAATTCTTAGGGCAGGAACTATAATCTTGTGTTTGTTTGCACAGAAACTAACACTATGGGGCCCAACCTACTTGTGATCTTTAGTCATTAAACAGTGTAAAACATTCAACTGGATCTATATGAACTTTTGGCCTTAATTCTTAAAATGTCAACGTATTCTGTTCTAGATATTTTTGCTTGCCTTTACCTCTGTAATCCAACAGGCCTGATCAAAGTCAATACATTTTCTCCCACTGACTTCAAAGAGTTTTCCCATGAGAGTTGTACTCCTCTGCAACATTTCAGCTGAAGTAGCCTATGATAAAACTAGGTGAGCCGGATTATTTTTGGAGGGCCTCCAGCTGTTGAACTTGGAGATTAAGATAAGTCTAATTCTCAGTACTGTTGAAGCACAAAGATGAGATAGGTATTCATGCATAATTTCCCCTAATAATTGCAGCAAATTATTGGACTAAGTATTTGTGATGAAAACACAACTAATTAGGAAGGTAACAACATAGCACATGATGGGTTGGTTTTCTTAAACAGAATTTTTGCTATTGAATCGGATACAAAAGACCGTTATCTGTTCCATAAGTGGTATTCTTTGAGATGTGTTGCTCATGTCCATTCCACATTAGGTGTGCATGCTTGCCACATGCACAGGGGCTGGAAGTTTTTCCATCAGCAGTATCCATAGTGGAGCAGCTCTGTGTCTGGAATTCCAGGCAAGGAATGGGGTGGGTTGCATCGCTCAACATGCGCTGAGGCACGGCTTCCTGACAGGGGAGATGAGCTGCATGGCATGGTCTTAGCTCACCCCTAGCCCTGTCCTTTCCCTTGTGGGGAGTAGGAGACCATCACTTATCTGCCTTTTTCTCTTCTTGGTCAGAGCCATGGATGGGATCGGTGTTAGCTGTTGACTGCGCTGGCAGGGAACTAGGCACCAATGCCACAGTGTTGGGTGCCTAGCTGGACCTTTGCTCTGTGGCTGGAGTGAGTACCGACTCCATCAGGAGTTTAAAGGATGAGCAGATTCAACAATTATCACTTGTGTGCCCTTCACCAAGGCACCTGAAACAGCTACTATGCAGATTGCTCATGGGAATGGGCCTTTGCAGCGATTGCAGGGCTCAAAGCCTAGAGATCAGGGCCTGCCCTGGCCCTTGGCTAAGTCCCTAGCAGGTCTAACAAAACTCTAATGACTGCTAAGGGCTAAATAACTCAACAGCTATGTACACTAACTTTACAAGAACTCTAGTTCGTACAAATGAAACCTAAGCAAAGCTAGTAAGAGCAGCAAACAGTCTGTGCAGCAAGAAGGAACCAAGGGCCAGGGGAGCCGGCAGTGCCACTTATACCACGCCATGCGGGCACCACTCAAGAGGGCGCCAGAGCCGCTCCCCTATGGATACTGCTGAGGGAAAAACTTCTGGCACCAGTGCATGTGGCAATTGCACACACCTAATGTGGAATGGACATGAGCAAGCACTCAAAGAAGAACCTGTATTCTAAGTTGATAGATATTTAACAGAGACAGATTTGATTGGTAGAAATGATTTCCTGGTATACCTCCCAGAAGTTAACTGAGATGCACAAAAAGAGCTGTTTAAACATGTATCTATGCCCCTTATTACTATAGTTCTCATAATCTTCAGTGCATTTAGCCTCCCAACTCCATTGTGATATTGTGGAATACTATTATCCCCTTTTTAGAGGTGAGGAACTGACGCAGACAGAGACTAAAAGCCAGATGTTTAGTCATTTAGGTGCTTAGAAATGCAGACAGAAATCTAGGGGGATTTTCAAAAGTACCTAGGGGACTCACTCCCACTGAAATCAAATATCTTTGAAAATCTGGCCCTAACTGACTTGAGAACATCCTTTCCTCCCTATATAGTTTTCACATCAAGCAAATGAGCTTCCATGGGATTTGAGCCAGTCCTGTAGAGATAACAACTTTGACACTATAAACTGGAATCCTGTTGTGGTCACCCAGCCACATAACTGCTGAGTATTTTAGGATGATTATGATAAGTAACAGGAATGCAGTTTATCTACAGCAAACAGTATGTGCAAACATTATTAAAATAAATAGCTATTCTAAACAGAGATTTGTTAAAATATATGGTAAAGTAAAGGTGGTATGAACACAAAAGGAAATTATATTGTCCCATTAACATATTATAAAATTACAGAGAATATAAGGGATATAAAAGCTATTTTAGCCTCTGTGTAAGTAACATGAAAGTTCAGGGATGAATTTGTCTCCAAAAGAGTATATTTAATTTTCACTTATGAAAAAACTCCTATAAAATGTAATAGGTAGATAGCCAATAAGTTTCATAGGTATTAATTAGTGTATGACAGAAATTACTTTAAAACCGTATAGAATTTAGTATTGCATATGACTTAAATATATTATAAAAATGATATATTTCAAGTATTTTATATCATGGATATAATGCTCTGTTAAATACTATAGGATACTTAAAAAATTTAATAGAAGGTTTAGAATTAAATTCAGTAGGAATTTTCCATAAAGGCAGATGTAGAACTTTGTACATTGTAAGAAAATCAGAATGAGGACCATTACTGAGAGGTGCTGTGGGCATTCAAGTTCCACTAATTTTAAAGGACACCAAGCACCATATACAAGGCACCTCACAGGATAGGCCTTATTTTCCCCTACATTAAGGAATTCCCTTGGAGACATGCAATTCTTGAAGTTCTACTCAGGGAATTTATTCAAATCTTTGTGCTGGTATTGGGTGCTATACAGATTGCACATAATGGAACAGTTTGGGACTCTTTGGAATAGCGGTTTGGGACTCTACCCAAATTTAGCACTGCCCTTGCTAAATTGTTCTAGTGGTTAACTACCTTCTCTGTTAAAAAATAATGTCTTATTTCCTGTCAATATGACTACATTTAACTTTCAACCATTGGTTCATGTAATATCCTTATTTGCTAGACTGAAGAGCCTTTTATCAAATATTTGTCCCCTATATATGTACTTATAGACTACAATCAATTCACCTTTAACCTTCTCTTTGTTAAACTGAATAAATTGAGCTCCTTGAGTCTATCCGTGTAAGGCATGTTTTCTAACCCTTTAATCATTCCTATGGCTCTTTTCTGAACCTTTCCAGTTTATCAATATCCTTCTTGAACTGTGGACACTAAAACTGGACACAGCATTCCAGCCACTGTTGCATCAGTGCAAAATACAGACAAAATAACCTCTCTCCTACTCAAGATTCCCCTGTTTATGCATTCAAGGTTCTTTCGGCCACAGGGAGAGCTTATGTTCAGCTGATTATCAGTCATTACTCTCAAATCTTTATCACAGTCATTGCTTCCCAAGACAGAGTCTTCCCCCCCCCCCCCATCATGTAAGTATGGCCTATATTCTTTGTTCCTATATATACACAGTAGTGTGGGTGGGGTGGGGTGGATCCGCTCCCCCTGAGGCCAAATTCCCAGAAGCGGCGCCTTTTCTCCTGGGTGGCTGGAGCATGGGAGACTCATGGAGCTGCCGTTGAAACATTGCCAACTGGTGAAGTGGCTCCACTTCTTTCAGCGACAGCTCCACCAGGTATGTTTCTCGCCCCCCCCCCCCCCGTGGTTTGGGAAGGTGCCCAGGAAGTGGGGTGGGTTTTTTTTGGGGGGGTCACTCCCCCTGCTGTTCAAATCTGGCTATGCCCCTGTATATACATACACATTTAACCATATTAAAACAAATTGTTTTTTCTTGAATCCAGTTTACCAAGTAATCAAGATCATTTTACACCAAGGGTCTGCCAGCCTCATTTACCACTCCCCCCATTTTTTGGGCCATCTGCAAACTTTATTAGTGATTTAATGTTTTCTTACAGATTATTAAGTGTTAAATAGCATAGGGCTAAGAACAAAATCCTGCAAGGCCACTCTAAATCATACCTGCTCAATGGTGAGTCCCTGTTTATAATTACATCTTGAGACCAGTCAGTTAGCCAGTTTTTAATCCATTTCATATGTGCCATGTTAATTTGATATAGTTCGTCTTTTTAATCAAAATGATGTGGCTCCAAGTCAAATGTTTTACATAAGTGTGGATATATCACATCACCACTTTATCAACCAGACTTGTAATCTTATTAATAAAGATATTGTTAGTTTTGCAGTTTCTACTTTCCATAAGCCTACGTTGATTAGCAGGCATTAATTCTTTAATTATTTTATTGAGTACCGTATCAGCCACTCCATAGTCCTGAATGAGCACTCCATTTTGCAGATCCTAACTACTGTATGGACTTCAACAGAATGTGTTGTTTTCCCTGGCATGTTAAAAACAATTTTTTGGCCATGATTTGCAAATGTAATTAGTAATTTTGCATACCTGACTTGAGGTCAGGATCTGATTTTTTTTCAGAGGATGAGAGCTTAGCACTTTCTGAAAATCAGACCCGTTGAAGGCATCTCAAGTTGGTCACCTAAGAACCATGACACCAAGAATCACTAGTCACTTTTTAAAATTAGGGTAATATATCTGTTTAGTTTGTTGCAACAGTAGTAAATAGCAACAGAAAAAAATGAGTTACTTTTACCCAACTGCTGAATGAATGGTAAGGAGGCGTGAGGGGTAAGCAGCTCAGCTCTTGATCAGCCAAGTCAGACTGTTGGATTTTTTTTTTCCCCTCCATTTTATTTTGGCTCAGTGGGATCTGGACACAAATCATTTGTAACTGCAGTATATTGAGTCACAGTGATGGGCTTGAAGCCAAGTTAGTAAAAGAACCTTACTATTATTATCTCTACAGGACTGGACACTATGTGGAATCTGGAGCATTGCTGCTTTGATAATCTCAAACACTAAAATTTTCCCTTTGTGGTGATAGTGTGAATGTGAATGCACAAAAATAAACAGAAAGCAATTGTTTTGGAATACAAAGACATAAAAATAGATTGATTTTGCAAACTAAGTGGAAGAAATGAAGTAAAATCTTAATCTTGTGATCTACTGAGAAAGGCCCTTTGACCTTAAAGTTTGTTGTAACTTGTGAATCTTCAATGAGCAATTATGTTTCTTAAATATTCCACAACTAAACTGACTAAAATGAGGCCTGTGGTTTTAGAAAAAAATTAAATGCTTCTGGAGGAAGTGAAATACAATTAGGTTAATTTTTCTGTGAGGTAAATGAGAAATGAATTATGGAAAAATCAGCAAAGTGCAAGTTTTAAAATATGATCTCCATGTTCTTCTAAAAATAAATGAGTCAGCAAAACCACAATGGCAAATCCATTCTAAAAATCCATCACAAAGCCACTATCACAGCCTTCCCTAAAGCCCTGTACTGCAGAGTCTAAGTTCTACCACTTCCATGCTTTCTGTTTCAAGTCATCCTCTTTGATCCGATATGGTCTAGTTCAGTCTAATGGGCAAATACCCATCTTCAGAGTGAGAATTTCTAGAGTTTAATAGGACTCAGTGTCTAGGTTTCCTTCTAAAAATCTCATTGAAGTCAACAGAAGTTGCACTCCTGCAAACAAAGGAAGGATTGGGCATCTAGGGTCAAATTCTGCCATTATTTACATTCAAGAAACCCCATTGACCTCAGTGGGATTTCTCCCTGGGTTTAAATGAGAACAGACTTTTGCCAGTAGGTTTAATTTGGATTACATAGGTCAAATTGGAACACTCATCCCTTGTTTTCACAAAACAATTGCACGGTGCCTAAGGTAAGTACATATAGAAAAGAAACAAACACGTCACAGAGATATCATTGCATTATAATCTCATGTAAATATGAAGCTAAGGCTGAGTTTTAAAGAGATCGCAGACAGTAGCTTTGAATATCTGTAAATCTGCCCTGTCTCACTCTGCCAATAGTAAGAACTGATGGACCTTCTCACAACCTGAGAGCTCCTTTCAGGGCCACAGCAACCTAGGACTGGTCTTACTGGGTTAGTCAATTGGTCTGTCTAGTCCACTGCCTTAAGCAGTGAGTTCTTTCAAAAGAAGGCACAAGCACCCAGTCAGGCAGTAGCATATAGGGAAAGGGGGTGGGGGGAACCCTTTCCTGACCTCTTAGCTGATCAGCCAAATACCCTGAAAAATCAGAATAGATTAGCCTTTTTATTATGTCTTAATTTGTGTAGATACAAATGTTGTTACTGTTCACAGGGTTATCCCAAATGATAGCTGTTTTGGGGTTCTGCTTTATACATATATATATATCATGTTCCAGGGGAGTGGAATTAGAATGCCTAATTTAGAAAGCATCTGTTCAAATTGTTAAGTGCCTCTTTCTATATTTATTGGTATGTGGACAGAAAAGACAGACCCTATGCCATTGTTCACTAGGTTTTTTCAAGGTATTTACCTTATATATTCACAGTACACAGAGTTGTGGTAACATATTGCAAATGTTTTAGCTGTTAAAGTTTGCCTTCTATAGAATTCTAACAATTTTTTCTTCTGATCAAACAACCCACAGCAACCAGGTAAAAATGTTCATCCTTTTAAATAGATTCACATAGTGATGCCATCTTGTACTATGATTCCCATCAGCATTCAAAAACTAAGGAAGGTCAGGTTGGGCCCACTACTTGTATGAGAGATTTCCAAAAAACACCAAGGGGCTAGAGAAACTTTTGCTTATGGTGGTTCTCTTCCTTTTGAATAAGACATGAAGTTGAGGTCCTGATCATATGTGGCTATTAAAATATAGAGAGACCTTTTCTAGATGATCAGGGATATTATCCTTAGTGTCCTGGCCAAATTCCAATGCTAGTAATTACATCTGGAAAGCACTGTGTAAATTTGCAGCACTATATGCACATTCTAATTCAACTTTCTGCCTAGCCTATCTAAATGCCCCCTGCGGTTTTAATTGTATATGGTATTCCACTTCAGTTCCTGTCCTAAATTGTTTTAATGTGTTTGCATATACAATTTAACAGCTGCTGTACTTTAATCCAGATGTAACTGGATTTCAGTGATGAGTGGAGTGACTCTTATATATACAAAGTCTACAAAGTACTTGAAGATTAATGTCATGTTATAAAGTTAATTATTCATCATAGTATTATTACACATACTAATATGTTTTCCTCATACTATAAACAGACTTAGCTGAGATGTAAGCACATTAAAAATCTGCTATTTTTTATTTACATTTGCCACAGAACTAAGTGAATTTTACCAAAGAGATGGAGCAGGATCAGATTTTATGAATGTAAAATCCTTTTATTACACAGGGATGATTTTGGAGAAGAGATTAACAAAGAGTTCACAAAATATGCCTCGTATCAAGCTGAGATAGTTTCATAAGTTACTGCAGAGGACAAATTCAGTCAATAAGGCACACTACAGCTGGGAAGACAAGGGTATTTGAAATTTCTATTGAACCCACAGCTTCATAACAGAGTGTTCACAACTAGCCTTTAGGCTATCATGTTTGATTAACTACTACTAGCACCAGCAAAAATGGTGCCTAGCATATTTTTGTAGCTAAATATTTGTAGTTTTACAAGGCGTCGTTGGCTCTAAATATAAAGATCCCTGAACAACTCCATGGTGCTATCAAAAACCAGCAGTAAAGCTTAATGGCTCTTAGATGTAACCACACACTCAGGAGTTATCTTGGTATAATTATAAGAAAAATACATTAACAAATAAAGCTGTTAAAATACTAAAAATCTTGGAAATGGAACCTGTATCTCTGGTAAAGACCTAAAAATTTACACAAACAAGTTATCTTAAATAGCAGCAGCACTAAAAAGATACTGGGATTAAATTATTATGAATGATTGGGTTTTTTTAAATCTCTGCCACCAGATGTCCTTAACAAGAAATGATTAGGTGACAGTAGTGTAATTCATTTGAATTACTAATATAACTGAGAATAACACAAAGAGCTGAACAGAAGATGCACTAGAAGAGCAGAGAGCAAAATTTCTAAAGTTGAATGCAGTATCTCAGGCACTTTAATTCATATTAATGCGCCTAAATGAGTGGTGTGATTTTTCAAAAGGTGCTGAACACCACTGAAAGCTGTTGGCATTCAGCCCCTCTGAAAATCATGCACTTTGTATGGACACCAAAATTAGTACAAACTTTACACTAATAAGTTATTCTGATATGATACTTGTTTCACCTCTCCTCTGCAGCAATTAAAGTTCCAGTAACAGTACCTCATTTGACACAATGAGAGTCAGAAACTCTCCCAGTAAGGTTGGCTGTATCCAGGGGCTAGAATCTTGTGCCTGTAGAGGTAACAAAGAGTCCTGTGGCACCTTAAAGACTAACTAAAGTATTGAAGCATAAGCTTTCATGGGCTAATACCCACTTCGTCGACGAAGGGGGTATTAGCCCACGAAAGCTTATGCTTCAATACTTTAGTTAGTCTTTAAGGTGCCACAGGACTCTTTGTTACCTCTGCTATTCCAGACTAACACGGCTACCTCTCTGATTCTTGTGCCTGTTGTGCCCTGGAGGAAAGGGGAGTGTAATATTGCTGGAGAAGAAAAGGGGAAAAGAGAAAAAGGATGTCAGATAGGGAAAGTTCACACTAAGGTTAGAAGAGAGAAAGCAAAGATCCTACCAGAAGGAAGAGCAAGGAAGGTCAGAATTTTTGTGTACATTTTGGTTCTATCTTCCCGGGGGGGGGGGGGGAAGGTTGGTTTTTTCCAGTTATTTTGGCTCAATCAAGCGATCTTAATATCATCAAAAAGCCTCATGAAAATTTAGATGAACCTGTCTGAAGCTGCATTACTTGGCAATGATGTACCTGTAAGAAGTCTGTTAGGGTTAGGATACCCTGTAAAGTGGAAAAACACGGATGTTGTTCTGAACAACTAACTATATGGATAATTTGTCTTTTCTCCAAGGCCTACTCCAGCCTTCTCATCCCTATTCTCCACCCCACAAGGAGATTCTAACCCCTGCCTCTCCATCTTCTCACCATGGCAGGCTCCTGCCTCTGCCCGGGTTGACCAATCCTCCTAAGCAGGCTGTAGCCCATTCCTCTCCTTCACTCCAGACCTTGGCTCCCAGTTCAGTCCCCAAGGTGAAGCTCCAGCATCTGTGCCTCAACTCCTAAGCCTCGCCCCTCACCCACTAGCCTCCCACAATTGTAAACTCTTCAGGGCATGGCCTGGCATTGACACAGAGGGTATACACAGAGCTGGTGCTGGGCATAAGCAGACTAAGTAATTTCTTAGTGAGCTGAGCAGGTCAAGAGGGGCCTATTAATTATTAGTATGTGTTATGTGGGCCCTAGCCCCCAAATATTCCTGTTTAGGGCCACCCTGAACTGGTTGTGCAGTGCCTCACACAATGGGACTCCCTGATCCTGATCAGAGTCTGTATCATGCTACTAAAATACAAATAAACAACAATAGTTGTCTCACAGGGATATGTGAGCCACTTCAGTATTTCCCTTTGTGTAGTAGATGATAACCGAGGTATCTTTGATATCCCTGATGAGTACTGTCAGTAACCTTCTCAAAGGTGACAGCTATATGAAATAGTTTGAACCATTACCCATAAGAAAGATCCTTTTATAGAACTGTACAGACACCCTATAGTCAGATGCTGTTTTCTAGAATCTTCATTTCCAGTTTAAACCATATTAATGATTAGCTGAGTTGGAGAATCAGGTGAAAAAAATAATTTGCCACTTCCAGCTGCTGCTGCCTTAGGACCTTGTGCTACAAGGGGCTGAGCGCTTTCCACTCCTATTGTAACTGGTGTTACTGACTGAATGGCTTGGAGTTGAGGGTCTTCTGCCTCTCAGAGGATCTGCCCATTATACTGCAGCTCCTCTCACAGCGATGCGGGAAAGGTAATACAAAGTGCCTGATAAATGAAATATAAAGAAACCAATTACAGAAATTTTGATTAAATGTTGCTATTTTGTCATTTGCAAAAACAGAACTTTTAAATTCATCAGACACCAAAGAGCAACAGAGGAAACAAAGAGTTAGGCGGGGGCAGGTTGGGTGAGGGAGCAGAGACTTTCAGGGGAGAGGAGACAAAGAGACAGTCTGTCAAACAAAAGAAAAAAAACGTAAAGCTATAAAGCAGCTTACAACATTGTTGTTTTCTTTTCCCGCGGCTGGCAAGTTCTCTCTTCACAGATGTACAAATCACCATTTGACAGGAAAAGAAATATTCTCCTCAAATAGGAACAGAATATGGGCTTAATTATATCTGTATGCTTTTGTAGGAAATCACTGAGGTGATGGACCACATGTATTATTTTCATGAAATTATTCTGTATTATTACCATCTTGGATTAAGGTCAAGCCTGGGTGGACCTAAACCCCATTCATCCACAAGACAGATCCCAAATCAATATGCCTTTTCTGTTCTCCTGTGTTTTCAGCATGACAGAAGGAGTAAAAAAGTGGTTAGAGAAAGGAAGTGCATGCCACAGCACCTACACAGACTGGCACGTAATATGAAATGGATTTGGAAGCATTTTTGTACCGAGCATCTTTAAGTCTGTTATTGAAAGTAACACAGCAGAGATAACTACAATTGATCACAGATACCAATATTCATCTTTTTAGGGGAAAGTAACCCCTAATCATTTTTAAAAAATGACTCTGACACTTAATTCCATGAAATTCAAATGTAACATCCTCAGAAGATCTAAGGAGGCTCCGTCAGCCTTGGTTTCTCTCTATAATTTTCTATGCCTACATATTAGTAGCCATATCTTGCACTCTGTTGCATCTGTACAACTCCATTGACTCCACTGTGCCATGGTGCAATGGTTATAGGGGACATATTAATTAAATTAAATATAATCAGATACGGTAGAAATATTCAAGCTACCATAAAGTAAATAAAATGAATAATAAATAAAATGATCATAACAACAAAATCTGAGAATAGAACTTGTACCTCAACTTTCTTGAAATTTTGAACACCAAACTATTCTCAGAACAAACAAATGAGTCAAGATGCAAGGAGATTAGGTAAGACTCTTACATGATAAAATAATTATTTGGGAAGAACATCAGAAATGTTGAGGCTAGTACCTAGCATTCCTCAGCCTACTTTTCCTTTCAGATATTTTGACTGCCAGTCAATATTTCCCCAGTTATCTTTGATAAGCCACCCTCTTCTCTTTAATTAAAGATTTTGGCAGGTATACTTTGCTTCAATTTATTCCACAGGCTTTGTTATAATCTCCTGTTACAATTTTCCATTCTTGAGGAGTGGAAAAATTATTTCATAAATCCTTGTGAAGAGGTCTCTCTGGCTGTCTCTCATAATTAAGTTGGATGTCCCTGTGAATCTGTGCAGAATAGAAACAGCACTCAAACATGCCATCTTTTAACAAACTGATACAAGTCATCTGGAACTAGAGTTTGACACCCTTTCTGAATAGCAGGTTGGTCTATGAGCAGAGCCATTGAAGTCTCTAGTACAATAGCTTGAAGTCACTGGGCCTACGTCTGGAGGATAGTGTTTTTCAGCTGGGGCAAGGAGATCAGAATCTGGGCACTAGCAATGGAGCATATTCAGTGGAAAGTCTGAAAAGAAAAAAAACCTTTAGGCTAAGAAGACCACACCAAGTGAACCTACTCATCAAACACCAATTTGTGCCCCATTTACTCACGTTAAGTAGCACCTTCATTAATAGTTCCACTGATTTCAATGGGACTACTTGCACAACAAGATGCTCCTCACCATGAATAAGGACAAAGAAAACTGAACCCCAAATGAAGAGAAATCTCCTGATCACTGGAATGGGTCAAACACTAGTCAGTGACTTTGTTATTCAAATGATTTCTATGTTTTTCCTTGAATAATTTATTCAAACACTTCCCCTCCCCCCACTATTTGATCAGCTGTGTCAGTCAGAAATTGTACAGTATGCCTCTGCTATTGTCAACAAACAGCAAACCAGACCCGATATCAGCATATCTTGGGCACAATGTACAACATGACGAAGGGCCACCAGGTCTCAATGCTATCATTTTTAACACTCTTTGCATCTGCTATTGGTATGAAGAACTTACATTAGATTTAAATCCATCTTCCACAAACACACCTTTTCCCACTAACTGATCAGGTTTTTTTCCTTTAAGTTTCTATCATTGCTGCACTTTCCCTCTTCCCTCTTCTGCTCCTGTTTTTTAGAATGCTCACTAGTAGCCTGGCTTATCTTTGCAAACTACTGGAAGTAACATTTTGTGCATTCAAACAGAAATGGTGCAGGGAGTCTAGCTGCAGGTTAGAAGCACAGACATTGTACAGGAAGCAGGTCTGTTGTCTCATCACCCAGAAACAGTCTCAGTACAGAAATACAGTAAACCCTCAATTTAACGGACCCCGATTTAACGGACTTCGGATGCAACAGACAAAATTTCCGATGCATCCGAAATCCGTTTTGGGGGCTGCTGGCTCCCGCCCCAGGGAGCCGGCTGGGTTGACAGCTCCCGCCCGGCTCCCCGCAGCGGGGACCCCTGCGGGAGCTGTCAAACACCCTCCCCGCCCGGCTCCCTGCAACGGGGAGCGGGGGGGGGGGGGGCGTTTGAGAGCCTCCGCTCGGCTCCCCGCAGCGGGAAGCCGGGCGGGGGGCTTGAGAGCTCCCGCTTGGCTCCCCCCAGCGGGAAGCCGAGCGGGAGCTGTCAACCCACCCGCCCGGCTCCCCGCAACGGGGAGCCGGGCAGGGGGGGGGGGTTGAGAGCTCCCGCCCGGCTCCCCGCTGGGGAGAGCCGAGCGGGAGCTGTCAACCCCCCCGCCCGGCTCCCCGCAACGGGGAGCCGGGCGGGGGGGCGTTTGAGAGCCTCCGCTCGGCTCCCCGCAGCGGGAAGCCGGGCGGGGGGTTTGAGAGCTCCCGCTCGGCTCCCCCCAGCTGGAAGCCGGGCGGGAGCTGTCAACCCCCCCGCCCGGGTCCTCGCAGCCGGGAGCCGGGCGGGGGGGGGCGTTTGAGAGCTCCCGCCCGGCTCCCCGCTGGGGGGAGCCGAGCGGGAGCTGTCAATCCACCCGCCCGGCTCCCCGCAACGGGGAGCCGGGCGGGGGGGGGGGGTTTGAGAGCTCCCACCCGGCTCCCCGCTGGGGGGAGCCGAGCGGGAGCTGTCAACCCCCCGCCCGGCTCCCCACAACGGGGAGCCGGGCGGGGGGGCATTTGAGAGCTCCCGCCCGGCTCCCCGCAGCGGGAAGCCGGGCGGGGGGTTTGACAGCTACCGCCGGGCTTCCCGCTGGGGGGAGCCGAGCAGGAGCTGTCAACCCCCCCGACCGGCTCCTCGCAGCGGGGAGACGGACGGGGGGGGTTTGAGAGCTCCCGCCCGGCTCCCCGCAGCTGGAAGCCGGGCGGGAGCTGTCAACCCCCCCGCCCGGCTCCCCGCAGCGGGGAGCCGGGCGGGGGGAGGGGGTGGGGTGGGCTGACTCACAGCTGGCTCCATATAACGGACTAATTCGGGCGGGGAGTGTCCGTTGTCACCCAAAAGTCCGTTATTTAATGATTTAAAAAAATTATTAAATAACGGACTTTCGGTTTTAACGGACACCCCCCCGCCCGAATTAGTCCGTTATATTGAGGTTTCACTGTACTTGCTTTTAGCAGGGGCTCTGAATGTGTTTGGCTTTAATTAAGTCCAACAAAGACATGTCTGGACTCAATAGGCTTGTATTTTAGACGCAACGGTAAGGAGGGAGAGCATTATCTCATTTTGTGCATGAAAATAAGAATTCAGGAATGAACTGCATAATTAAGAACTGAAAGGGAAAAATGCAATTCAATTAGACCTGAAAATAATACAAGGAATCAATGGCTTTATGTGGTGTTTAATAATGATACTGTTTTCATTTCATTATACATCAGTGAGTCATAACCAGCTTTGCCTTGGTTTAATTGTATTCCTTACAGAGTAAACTGAGGCAAGCAAATCGCAGCAACAGCATCTGTTAAAAGAAGCTTATTTAAGACTATCATAAATTGATCCCAAGGCATGAAATCAACCTCTTCCCAAATCCAATGTTCTAGCTATTTAACTTTGATAATCTTGATTGAAAAAGATGAAAAAAAACCCCATCAAATATTTTTTTTCTTTACTGACTTGGAAAGAAAGCCAAATGGGTTGGTGGATATACATCTTGTGATCTGAGCCCAATAATGATCTGTTTCAGTTTTAACATTTTTGGATTGCACAGTAAATGCTAGATGAGTCTTCCTCTACAAAAGGAGTCTTACTTTTGGCAATGGATGAACAAAATGTGTCAATGGTACATTTCCTTTTTAAGTCCCATTAGGAAAAAAAGTCATATGGAACAGAAGCAAATCTATTTTTAAACTGAGGAAAGAAAACAAAAGGGGAAGGTAAAAGAAATAAAAGGAAGTAGAACAGGAAGGAATGACTGTCACAAGACTGATGTTATCTATCTTTAAGTGTTTTCTAGGCAATAAAGTTATTTTTGAGTACTCTACTTGACATCCTCCTCTGTGTTTAGGATTAGGATTTAGGTGAAAGAGGTTTGGTGGGGTCTATTTCTGCTGGGAAGCTTTAACCAAATGGTGTATAGGTAAAGATTTGGGGAGAAGATATGTGCAGGAGGATTTTGACAAATGGGAAAATGTTTGGGATCTCTGCTTGGGACCTGTTCCTCTACAACCAGTTGTCCCTCCTGAGTTCTTGTCCCTCTGGTTCCCCTCTCTCCACAGCAGCTTTTTATTTTTATTTTTTTCACACCTCCCTTTTTACCTTAATGGTAAAAATTCAGGACCTAGCTATGTTTGTGATGGGTAGAATGGATTGGAATTTTTGATTAAAAAAATCAATTTTGACAAATTGGTAACTTTTGGCAACAGCATATTTCATAACATTTTTTTAAACTTATCCAAATTATTGAAACATCACGTTTCAACATTTTAAAAACAAGAGTCTAGTTTTTCGGTTTGGATGACTTATTTAGAACTCCAAGCTAATTAGAGTTAAATAATTAAACAATGCTCAAACTCAAAATGTTTTGATTATAAGAAGTTTTTTTTTCTTCCCTTAGATTTTAAGATCATGAATATTGTTGAGATTTCAATTTTATGTTCTTATTCAGGACTGGAAGATTTTTCAGCATCTCAACAAATTTAACAGGATCGGAAAATTAACCAGCTGTAGAGATGAGCTATAATGGTGCTATAATTTTATGGTCACTCTGAAGTCCGGGGCTCTGCAAATCCTGGTGTGCCCCAGAACACAAGTAGCGTCTCTGTGCCTCAGTTCCCCATCTGTAAATGTAGCCGCTCTGTGCCTCACAAGTAGCCTCTCTGTGCCTCAGTTCTCCATCTGTAAAATGGGGGTAATTGCACTGCCCTACCTCCAAGGGTTGTAGTGAGGATAAATACATTGTGAGACACCCAAGATGGTGACGGGGCCAGAAGCTGTTCTTCCACAATTGCCGTTACCAAGCACAGAATGGGTGGGGATTTATGATGTAACAAGCAAGGGAGGAGGGAAAGAACTAATTTTTCTGAATTCTTCACCTGCTTAGTTGCTCCACAACTTTTGATCACAGAGCTGTCTGTTCCCCATCTATAATTAGCTTCTGCAACTGGACAACCTTGCGTCTGAATAAGAGCATCGGACTCCTTATGCAGCCAGGATCTATTGCTTTTGATGGCCTGGACAGCCCAGAGGGTCACAGCTATTTTCTTCTGAATATGCTTGAGTGATTAAGTAGTAGAGCAGACTTTTTTTTGTAGATCGTATTGCTTTAAATACACAGGAATGAGTTTTTTCTTTTATATTTCTGTAAGCAGAGTGGGGTATACAAAACTAGAGAGATGATATGCTTGAAACAAAAGACTAAATTCACCTTGAATATACAATATTCCTTTCCTTTGTTTACAAGAAGACATATTAAGTAAAATCATGTTGCAAGATCCTAAGTATAATCAGATAGCGGCAATATGTTAATAGCTTCAATTTGTGTATGTGAGAGTAGGAAAGTGTGGAAGAAACCAAATAGCATTGTTGTGCTTATAATAATAGTACTGGAGTCTGCAGATAAGTGAGAAAAATACTGTTTCTTGAAAGTAAGAGATTCAACTAAACTACATGGGATTAAACTCCACAAACAAGATAGAAAGGAAGAAAAACAGCTGTCTAGTTGCACAATAATTTCACTAGTCCCGAAGTTCTCCAAGGTGATCCTAGTGTGGCAGAGTGCTGGCCAGGAGTGCCTGAGCCAGCCCTGCTGGCCCTTTAAGAGGGAGAAAGCCTCTGCAAACCTCCCTTGCAGGGAAGGCTAATCAGCCACCTGGGCTGCAGAGGGCTCAGGGTTATGGGTTGCACCTGGTAGCCTCCTCAGGGGCTAAAAGCCTGCCGGGGAGGAGCCCAGGGTGGTGGTGTGTGGGGAGAGGGGGGGGGGGGAAGAGAGAGAGAGAGAGAGAGAGAGAGAGAGAGAGAGAGAGAGAGAGAGAGAGAGAGAGAGAGAGAGTGTACAGGGAAGGAAGTAGAGCTGAGGCTAGGGGCCTGGGAGAGCTGACTGCTTCCAGAGACCAGCCAGGTTGAGGGCTGGGCTCAGCTACACTGTGAAGCTGGATTTCGGTGGTGGGGTTGGCACTGTGAATAAAGAGCCAGAAAAGAGTCTCCTGCCTGTGAGACGTGGGGGTGAAGAGCAGATCTCTTACACTAGTTACAGACAATAAACCATCAGAACACACTAGAAGTGGGCTAACATAAGATCTGGATTTGAATTTCCCCATACTTCAGAGTATAGTTTATCAATTTGCCCAGGGGAGGGGAGTGCACAGTTGTGCTTGACACACAGGAGCAGATGAGGGAACAAATTTTGACTTTGACAGGCAAAATTCTTTTCCTGCTCCCTTTTTTGCTATGAGTGAGCATTATGCTATTTAACCCTTTTGGTGCTCGGGCCAGCCATTATGACTCCCTGCCCCTTTCCAACCATTCCACATTGGTTCAGAGTGGGGTATCAGCTGAACAATTCCAACTTTCCTCCCGATGGCTAGATTCAGAATTTGTTCAGAGCTGAACAGTAAGTGTGAGGGGGGAGGGAGAGGGAGAATGGACTGTAAGAATCCAAATGGCATTTTCAAAGAGGCCCAAGAGGAATTAATTAGGTGCCCAATTCCCAATGAAAGTCTAAGGGAGTTGGGTGCTCTAGGGTTTGGCTATACTAGAAAAATGTACAGCCTTAACCAATGTCATAGGTCAAGTGGTACACCTGCTCTCCCTTTTTAGTGTGGATGCAGTGGTATCAGTAGAATGATGTTTTATACTAGCATAGCTATTCCCATATGGGCAGGAGAATAAGCTACACTAGTATAAGCACTTTTAAACTGACATAACTACATCCACACTATAACTGTTATCAGTATAATTATTTCACTAAAACATCCCATTTGTAACTGACATAGTTATGTCAGTAAAACTTTTAAGTGCTGCCCAAGCTCAACTCCCTTACTAGCCTTTGCAAAAATCTCAGTCCTGCCATTTATGATTTTCAGTTAGAGGTGAGTGGAGTGGGTATTTGATTTGGTTCATTATAGACGAGTCAAAACCAAAATTCAGATCTAAAAACTTTGGTGTGTATCTACTTTGGCCTAAGTCATTTTGTAATTATTAGTATCAACTCTATTAACTTTCCAGCCCAAATAATTGTAGGATAGCATCACTGTCTATCCTGAGAAATACTGTTTGAGCATTTTCATTTCTTGTAAGTTTCCAACAACTATAGTTGTTACATTAACGACAAAATACTTTTCAGGATTGGATAAAAGCAGTCATTCAATGATTCAGTAAGTTTTTATTGTTTCTCCCTTCAGAGAGCCATAATTATCATCTGTGGAACACAGTTAACCAATCAGATCACACAAACAAATGAATACATCTCAAATGCCCGCTGCTGACTTCTGCAAAAAGTATAAAAGCAGAATCATGCTAATTTACACTTTTTGCAAATCTATAAATCTTCTATTTTTACTCCCTACAAAGGTGGTCTCTTTCCCACTTCTCAGCAAACATAACAGCAAAATACTGTGATGAAGCCTCCCGTTATTAGGACTTCAAAAGATAACAATGATTGGTATCTAACTAATGATAATAAATAATTGAAGCTAAACTACACTTACCAAATAAATGAACAAAGCACATTACGTGATGCATTATTCTAGCTTCTTTATTGCTTTGTTTACTTTCTAATTTACAAAATTCAGTCATTCACAATGGGTCTCTCAGTTTTTATTACAAATGAACAAAGGTGCCTTTCATTTATATAGAACCAGATTATAAAGGCAGAAGGGACCATTTTGGTCATCTAGTCTGCCGCCTACATAACACAGGTCATAAGACTTAGGGTGGGCTTGGGCAAACTTTTTGGCCTGAGGGCCACATTGGGGTTGCAAAATTGTATGGGGGGCCGGGTAGGAAAGGCTGTGCCTCTCCAAACAAACAGACTGGCCCCGCCCCCTATCTGACCTCCTCCCACTTTCCAACCCAACTGCCCTCTTCAAATTCCCAACCCATCCAACCCCCCCGCTCCTTGTCTCCTGACTGGTCCCTCCAGAGACCCCTTGCCCCTAACCACTCCCCCTTGACCCTATCTAAAACCCCCTGCTCCTTGTCTCCGACCTTCCCCCTTCCAAGACCCCCCACCCTAACTGCCCCCCCAGGACCTCACCCCCTACCCAACCCTCCCTGTTCCCTTTCCCCTGATTGGGATCCAGATGCCCTGGGGCTCCCACACCCTATCCAACCCCCCATTCCCTGTCCCCTGACTGCCCCCCCAAACCTTCACCCCATCCAACCACCTCCTGCGCTCTGCTGACACCCCCTCAGAACCCTCTGCCCCTTTATCCAAGCAGCATGCCTGACAACTGCATAGCCCCGCCAGAGCCAGCCATGCTGCTGCATCGCTGCCCGGCAGGAGCAGCGGACCAGAGCAATGCTCACACGGCGCACTGAGGCTGCGGGGAAGAGGGGACAGCAGGGGAGGGGTCGAGGTAGCTTCCCCGGGCAGGAGCTCAGAGGCTGGTCAGGACAGGCCCGCGGGCTGTAGTTTGTCCAGTCCTGACTTAGTACATGGCTACACTTGCAGATGTAGAAGAGCTCCTGGCTGCATGCATCCCGCTTTCCTCCTCCTCCTCCTGCCTTGTTGAACTGGGCTCAGAAGTGTCCATGGTGGTCTTCGGAGTGGAGGAAGTGTCGCCCCCAAGTATCATGTCCAGCTCTTTGTAGAAACAGAAGGTCGCTGGGACACTACGGGAGTGGTGGTTTGCTTCACGGGCTTTGCGGTAGGCATTCTTCACATTAACCCTGCACTGCTGTGCATCCCATTCATGGCCCCTTTCCATCATGTCCCTTGATATCTGTCCAAAGGTATCATAATTCCTATGGCTGGAGCACAGCTGGGACTTGACAGCTTCCTCCCCCCAAACAATGCTGAGGTCCAGCACCTTGCCATTGCTCTATACTGGGGACTGCCTGGAGGCATGGTCACCTGGAAAGATGCTCTGAGAGCACTCCGTGCCTGGCTGAGCAAACAGGAAAGGGATTTTCAAAATTCCCAGAAAATTTAAAGGGCGGTTCGGATCATTGATCACCTGAGGGCAGGGCAGTAGAGTTCAAAGTGATTACCAGAGCGGCTAGAACAGGCACCGTGGGACACTTCTGGAGGCTGATCAGAGCACATTAACAGATCAGGGCATCCACACTGGTGCTGCGGCACTTCAGCAGAAGCACTCACCAAGGTGGATTACCAGGAGCGCTCTAGACGTGGGGTCTGGACGCTCTACATGCCTTGCCAGTGTGGACTCATGGTTAGTTAGGGCACCCAAGGCTGCTTTAATGCACTCTAACTCACAAGTGTAGGCATGCCATTACTGGACTGGTTCCTGTTTGAACTAGAGCATATCTTTTAGATGAAAATCTAGTCTTGATTTAAAAGTGGTAGAGAATCCACCACAACCATCCAGTAATGTGCCAGTGGTTAACTACGCTCACTGTTAAAAATATGCACCTTATTAACAGTCTGAATTTATCTAGCTTAAGCTTCCAGCCATTGGATCATGTTAGAACTTGGACTGCTAGGCTGAAGAGCCAATTATCAAATTTTTGTTCCCCATGTAGGTATTGGAAAACTGTGATCAAGTCACTTTTTAATCTTCTCTTGGTTAAGCTAAGCAGATTTAGTTCATGGAGTCTATCACTATAAGGCATGTTTTCCAGTTCTTTAATCATTCTCTCTGCTATAAGCATATAGGTACTGCCGAGCCAGATCAGAGCAATGGTCCAGCTGGCTTAGTATCCTGCCAGTGCCAGATGCTTCAGAGGAAGCAGCAAGAAACCTATTGGACAATTATGGAACAACTTGACTGTAGGGAAAGTTTCTTCCTAACCTAACCTCATCAGTTAGTGGTTTGGTTTATATCCTGAACACTGTGACTATATGACCTTTATATTTTAAATCATATCTATTGTAATTGTGGATGTCCTAATTATCCACATAAACATCCAACCCTTTTTTGAATCTTACTAAACCTCAATGTTATCTGGTGGCCATGGGTCCATAAATTAATTGTACTTTTGTGTAAAAATATATCTCGTTTTATCAGTTTTTAAATTTGTTGGTCTTTCAGTTTCACTCAGTGCCCCCTTATTGTATTATGAGACAAGGTAATTAGAAGCTCTGGAGTTACCATCTCTACAGAGTACATTATTTTGTATACCTTTCATGTTTCCTATTATTTGTCTTCTCTCCAAACTAAGCAGTCACCATCTTTTTCTATTTCTCTTAGTGCCTCTAATTATTTTCACCACCTGTCTCTGAATCCTATCTGATGGACCAAATAATATATGCAAACCTTTCTCTGACTGGATTGATTAAAGTAAATATACTTTTTCATGTACTTTTAACTTCTATCTCCCCATTGGAATTCTAGCTTCTTTGGGAAGGTTTTACAGCTTTTGAAATTCATGGCTACAATGGAGAGAATTGCAGCTATTAGGAAGACATTCAGAAAATATGAATTGACATATGCTGGTCATACTGACTTATTCATTATATAAACATTGAGCTGTATTGACCAGAGAATTAAATATTAATCATTGGTCAACAGTTAGCTCTCAATTCCATAAACCTAATATTTACCAAAAGATAATTAATTCCCGGTATATATATATATATATATATATATATATAAAGGTATTTATCAGCTCTAATTTAAATTACAAAAAATCAAACCATCATGGGCTAGATTCTGCAAGACTTCTATATGTGAGCATAGGGTGGCAGAAGTTCACACTTCTTCAGCTCCTGTGTCAGGCAGAATTCCTGTCCCTATTTCCTTGTGGTTACCTCCTGGGGGGAGAGAAGTGATATGAGCAGGACCCAGGACTAGACTGGGTCAACTTTTTTTTTAAAAAAAATAGTAAAAGTGCTGAAAATGTATTTTGGAAAGGCACTGAAACTCTGAAAATTCAGGTCAAATTTTGCTAATAGTTTTGTCTCCCACTCCAAAATGGATTTCCCTCTCAAAAATATGTTTTTTTCCCC